>JAQJVL010004443.1:0-45030 GCA_035578905.1 Stictocephala bisonia
GATTCAGCCCTCTCTTCCATTACCACTAAGTTCAGGCCCTGATTAGGAGGAAGAAATATTCAGGGTAATAAAACGGTTAACAAATAAAATATCTCCGATTACATATTCATATTACTAAAGTACTTCCGATCAAGTACTCGAGCAATTAACACCTGAATATTTTCTTAGTACTTACCACAAGTCACCTGTAATTTAGTAAGTTCTTTTGAGACATACCGAGTAAAAAGGTCATAATTGGTGATTAGAGAGAGAATATTGGAATGCATAGTAAGCATTCCTACACTTTATAACAAAACGCTACTACATTTTGATAAACAAAATATTTTGAAATTGGAAAGTGATGTAGAATATGATTGGCTTATCTTAAAGTGATATAACATGTTTTTTATTTTCTGCCAAAATATAAGTTCAATAGTTTTTATAAGTGCTGGATATTCAAATGTGGCCTTTATAATAATTAATCATTTTTAAAGTTAAAAATATTGTTTTAAAAACATTTTTAGATTTAGTTACAGTATTTCCGGTCATTTGCCAAATATAAATAATGTATTTTAAATGAAATATTTGTTTAAATTTTATTCTCTGTATTGAAATGGTCACTGTTAATAATTTTTGGAACTTAACAGGTTCAAATATTGTATGGATGTTTTGGAAATAAATAAGTATTACAAAAAAGAATATTATCTTTAAACATATTTATTCCTTACCACAGACTGTTATGTTCAATTAATCCATTTATTAAGCCTCCAGTTGTACCGTCAATATTTCATTTCTGGTTATAGAAGTTTATTTGTATACCAGAGAGATATAACTGCCAAGAGATTAATAATATTAAGGGTATTATAGTTGATATTCTGTAGTTAAAACCACATTTATGACAACCTCTTATCTTGAGAAAGTCATGGAATAACCAATGAAATTATTATTTGCTCAGGTTATTCAATGCATTCATTCATTCATTAGAAAACAAAATTTATATTTAATCTCTACTTTTGACTGTGAATTCAATAAGCTTGTCATAGTTATTAGATAAACCAAAGTGTTTGAATCCCGTTATTAGAAGATATAGAATCAATCACCCCTGCAAACTCTCATAAGCCCCTTTTGATGTGTAAACGCTCTGTATCCTTGGCAATAAGCTCCCTTCCACCGTTAAACCGGAGGTTAATTAGCTTAGGGGTGTGTCAAAGAGCACTATATACAAGGGGATAGTACTAAAATGTATTACTCTAATATTATTGGTTCTCTGTCGGTTTCGTTATTCAGTATTACGTAGTATTGAGTCATAAGGTTGTATATCATAAAATCGTATTTACAAATAACAATAATTGAACAACGTCACTTTTTTATAGAATCTAAAAACTTTTGGAATAAGCTCATTTTACGAAGATAATATTGTTTTCTTCTTTAAAATCCAAACAGTTATTTATTAAATTATAATATAATTTATTAATCAAAATATACATCGCATAGTTTGAGAGCTTTTCGTAAATATTACGAATATTATACATTTTCAAATTTATAGAATTTTCAAATTAATTATATTTTTTTAAATATAGTAAAAGTTAGTTCTTAATTGTTAGGTAGAATACAACCCAAGGCATGATGAAATGAAATTAAACAAAAAAGTCTTTATTTAATCAGGCGAATTTGGGTCTAAGGATTTCCTTTTTCCACCTTATCTGAAATATTGAATTTTCGAAATAAATATAATTTATATTGATGTTCAAACGTCTGAAAGTGGGGCAATTATATATTGGGTGCTATATGGTCTGGAAAAACCACATAAGGAAATCCGCCAATCCCTTATGTCATATATCCTCCAGGTTTCATAAAGGCTGGATCAAAATGTACATAAGGTCAACCATGTTGTATTAAAATTCAAGGCAACATATCACAATTGTAATTTGTGATATTAGTTGAAATATGTATTGGAAAAAACTTCATTATAAAACTGTCTTTTTCACTTTAGAGTACATAAGGCACATTTTAGTCATACATAAACCAATAGTCTGTTAGATGAATTTGCTGAAGTAAAAGTAATATTGTCTACTAATCAACGTAAACTAACTGATTTAATATATATTTCAATAAACAATCAATAAATGAATGGTTTTAGCAGTTAATATTTTTGTTACTAAGACTACATATTGCTATATTTTCAAAGCATCCAGTGTGTGGATGACAACGAACAAAGTCTATATATACAGAGTTAGAGAATTAGAGAATTAGTTAGAATTAGAGGGGATTGTACGTTGTATTAAGTGAAGTTTCCCTAAGTCAATTAAACAAAAACTTTGTATTTAGTTTATTGTTTTTTTAGTGTAATATTTATAATATAACATTTATTTATTTTTAATAAATATCGTTATCTTAAAGTTATTTATTTATAATTTGTTTAAAACATTTTATTTATTAAAATATATTATAGCAACATCTTATAATTGTTTATATATATTAACTAGAATATTAAAATGAAGTAAAAAATTAACTCATTTGTAAAATAAATAAACGTTTATAAAATAAAAATGTTGTGTCTCAGCGATACTCACTGAAAACAATGTTTTATATCGCATACTTATATTATTCTTCAAATAAGCCTCTTCTAATAAAAGCGCTTGTTATATAAGCCTCTTAACTTCCAGGGCCTGTTTTGTATTATGATTCAAGAACAACATTCCCGTTTTATTAAATATTGTATACATTAAACAAGCATTAAGAAGTAAAATATAGTCAATTTATTAAGAGAATATCTTTATTCGAAAAATAATGGTGTTCCAATGAATTATTAGTCTAACAATTATAATACGGATATAATATAAGTTATTGTTACTTTTCAATATTTTTTTTTATTTATAGCATTATTTTTCATTTACTGGGGCACAAACATTAATCGAAACTTCATGGTGACCGAAAAGGTAATTCTTTGATATTTCTTACTTATAAATTATTTTTAAAAAGTTAAAATATGTATAAGAAGTGTTTTATTTATTAATAATTTATAAATAAACTTAATTTTTATAAAATGTCTTAGTTTCATTAATTTTTTTACACTATTAATATTGTTAATCCATTTCTCTCTGATGAAAACTGTGTACATTTTATACTTCTAAAGCTATTAATATATTTATAGCGAGTATTTTTTAAAATATTCTTACAAATCACTAATAATATGGCGACATTTGAGGGTATTAGCAGTGACATTCCTTGGGTTAACCAAATTTATTTACAGTTACTGCAATTAAGAAAAGTCAAATGTTCTTCACCATATCACTGGAACAACTTAGAGAACCACCGCACACGTCCTCCGTACAACTACTTTGTTACGGGTTTATCCAGCTGCTGCATACTGTACTAGCATATGTACTAAGGCGATCGATGTTCTACTAGATACAGCCATGAGAGCTATTAGTGGCACTCTCATGACAACTTCACTTCCTTGGCTCTCGTTGCTGTGCACTCCAGACATAAGACGTAGGGAGGCACTACTTAAAGAATTAAATAATCTATTGAATACCCCGCATCTCCCTACTACCCAAGATCTCCCATGTTAGTCCAAAAATCACTTCAAATCTCGAAACTCATCTCGATGAATGCTAACTGGACCATATTTGAAGGTTATGGAAACAAGTTCCTTATTTCGATCAGTATCTGTAGGTGGGATGAATCTCCCTTATAGGGAGTTGACACAGTTTAATCACTTGCAAACTGGTGTGGACAGATGGATCTACTAAAAATATAAGTGGGTATTGACATTATATTAGTTATGCGATTGTGTAGAATCCGTCAAAACAATAGATCACATAGTTACAGAGTGTCCCCTGCTATCTTGTACGGAGGGATTAGTTATCATAAGTAGAATCAGTTAGTTAGGTCTTAAATGGTTCCATAGATTGGGTTTATATTTGTGACAGTAAACCACTTTATATAATGTTAATAAATAACATTACTTATGGATCTTGTTCCAGAAATATTTTACAGTAATTGATTATTTAAATTAATAAATTATTTATTATTTTAAAAAACCATAAGAACAAAATTTTGCTCATCACCTTATACTAAGATGTTTTGACAAATAGAGAGAAAATAGCGTACTTTCTTAAAACAATATGTTTTCTTAATTTAGTTTATAACCTATTTATTATGACTCTCACCTGATTTACAAGTAAAATAAACACATGTAATAGGTTGCATTTTCATGGTACTCTTACGAGTGTTTCAAAAATAAAATGTTATTATTTAAGACTTGTAGAATACTATTTACAGAATTTATTGTTCAAATTTACAAGAAAATTTTGCAAAATGTTTACGATGTAGGCTTACTTGAAACCTAAGTTTCTACTCCTTAGTTATCGAATACACATTGATAAATTACATCCAGTCTTATAAACGTTAAATAGTTTAGCACAAGATCCCCAATTTAACCGTTCTGGGTTTACCCTGGCCTTGATGTGAAATACAGAGTAGTATAGAAATAGCGGTTCAAGTTCAACCTTGAACTTTGTACTGTTGTTGTTTACAAATTTATCACCACGTGTGACCCCAGAGATCAAGACCACTATTGATTATCACCACGTGTTGACCCCAGAGGTCAAGTTTACTATTGTTTACTACGAGCACGTGGACACCCACTACGTTGTCCTAGGTCAGTGCTGTTTTTATTGACGTCACACCTTATTTATTAAATTATTTGTATTTATTAAATTAATTGTAGGCAAAAAGTGTCAAAGACTGCTGTGTAGATAGATCCGAGGACTTTTAGTTTGTGAGACTGGGTCAAATCCACTGCAGCACAGTGACACACCCGAGAGGGTAACGTAAGTAGCGGCAGAAGAACGTGTGTCTTCGTTTGCTTCGTTTACGTTGAGCCATTACACGATGCATTTATACTATATAAAATGTATTTTTCCAATAATTCGTATTTAATATAGTATTAATTTGATCAAATCGGATTCAAAAAATAATCTGTTAGTTTGTTGTCTGCTAGGATTATCTGACATGGTTCGCTTCGCTTACGCCAAACCAGTACATGATGCATTTATACTATATAAAATATACTCACAGTAATAATATGTTCTGACCATTTAATATTCCAACCAGATGTAAAAAAAATCTGTAGGTTTGTCGTCTGCTAGTATCAGCTAATGTGGTTCACCTCATTTACACCAAGCCATACTATATGAAATACGCATGTTTTTCCTTTACATTTATACTATATATAATACCAACTTACACGAATTATAGTAGGTGCGTTCATATAATAAATACTTTTAATATTTCAGAAAAATCTCTATGGAAAAAGGAAGGCTGTGTTTAAGGTAGCTAGTGTTTTTCTCTCGTTATACAGTACACATCGTTTATTCAAATAATAATTTGTATATAGTTATAATTTGTTCTGATCATTTAATATTCAAACCAGATGCAAAAAAAATTTGTTGGTTTGTTGTCTGCTAGTATCAGCTTATGTGGCTCGCTTCGCTTACGCATAGCCATACTATATGAACTACACGATGCATTTATACTACATAAAATGTATCAACATTTCCAATTGGTGTTTTCTAATAATTTGTATTTAATATAGTTTTAATTTGTTCTGACCATTTAATATTCCAACCTGATGAAAAAAAAATCTGTAGGTTTGTCGTGTGCTAGTATCAGCTGATGTGGCTCACTTCGCATACACTGAGCCATACTATATGAAATGCCCTTTTCTTTCTTTACATTTATACTATATAAAATGTACAGGTTATTACCAACAGTTTCTTTCACAGTGCTACCAACTCACACGAATAATTGCAATATACTATAATGAATATGTAATTGCCGGGCTAAGGTGAGGGTGGTTACGGTAATGCTGATCTGACATAATCTTTTTTACAGACATATGAAGATAATAGGCCTAACAGAAGGCTTTGTGAGGAGGATGAGGATAGCTTCATCATGACATCTTTTGTCATTGTGGAGCTCTCTCATCTCTTAGGCATAGGCCTCTGGGTGCCGCTTTTCTGGAACCAGAGGATATTAGAAGGGCTACACTCGGGGAGATCATGTCTTTCATAAGGGGGACTGGTCTCTTGTGACACTGTCGTCAGGCTCGGGGCGCAAATGGCCATGGAGTCTAGGCGTGGTGGGCTTGGTGACAGGACCACAACCCGGTGTATCTGATCTAATCTAACCTATATTAACATCCATGTAAAGTACAGTGCCAATGTATGTGTATGGATGGGCGATTGGTGGGTGGGTCAATGCCAATGTACGTGTATGGATGGGTGGGTGGGTTAATGCCATTGTACGTGTATGGATTGGCGGTTGGCGGGTGGGTCAATGCCAATGTACGTGTATGGATGGGCGAGTGGATCAATTGGTTCTATTAGTCTCTTTACAATATCCATCGCACTATTTGTAACTTTGAAGGGGCCATCAGGATGTTTCCCTACATACACTTCTAAATTTGACGTGTAGAAGGTTCTTGCATCTCTTAGAGCAAATAGTTTTATCCCATACCATGCAGGCTTATTGAGAATATACTGGCAAAAAGAACAACGCCCACGAAATGCCTCAAGTATTTCGTCTATAGTAACAAAGTCACTGTGCGAGTAAACGTTCTAACATCTTTGTACAAAGTCTTCAAACACTGGGTGTATATGATTTTTTTTTTGTCATCACATGTGTACTATATTAAATATATCTCATTATCAGTGTTACCAATAAACAATTTATTACATTATACTATAATAAATACATATATGATTTTCTTTTTCTTTTTAGTTATACCCTTGATTATATACACCTACAATAGATAAACCATCTAATAGGAATATTTGTGGCAGTAATTTTGTTAGTTAGTGTGGCCCGCAACCACAGCTGGTTTAAACTGCATTAAATTTACATGGAACTACACTAGCCCTCCACAATGGACCACAAAAACAGCTGATATTTTGCGACTCAAAATTTAACATTGGATGGGAGATCTATTTGTGTATAAAATCAATGGTTATACTATATTAAATACAAATGCATTTTTTCGGTGTTACTGTAATATTATTTTACTTCGTTATCCTTTTCTATCCTTTTCGGCTGACAATAAATTAGTTAAAATGGTTATTAAATATTTGGAGAACAGAAGTTAGTATGATCTTTGAACTCAACAATTGATATCATTAGCGCACTATCATATCACTTGACCCTAATGTCAGGAGGCGCGCACTTTATCGACACGAGCCACATTAGCCGCGACTTTTCTTGGAAAAAAGTAAAGTTCCTAGTTGGCTCTATTATCCTAATACTAAGCTTATTCTATCAAAGCTTCAAAAATCACTCACCTGTTTAATAAGGTACTGGTTGTTTAAATAAAATATATTTTTGATCCTAGGTGAGCTGATGACTATTTTTTTTAATAAATTGGTAAATATTTGTAAGAATGTTTATTTTTAATATATACTCTATATGTGGTAGTAAGACAGATATAAATATTAATATAATTTAATAAAAATCTGCAAAGAGTGGAAACTTCAAAGTATCCGTAAATGCAATTTTCTCAACAACAACCAAAGTTTCTAGTTAGCTGTGGTATCCTAGGTTGTTTAAAGAAATCCTAGGTTGTTTTTGATCCTAGGTGAGCCGACGACTATATTTTTCTTTAATCAATTGGTAAATATTTGTAAGAATGTTTATTTTTAATTTATACTATATGTGTGGTAGTAAAGCAGATATAAAAATTGATATAATTTAATAGAAATCTGCAAAGAGCGGAAACTTCATAGTATCTGTACACGCATTTTTCGTAATAGCAACCAACGTTTCTAGTTGGCTCTCGTATCCTAATACTCTGTTCATTTTCGGAAATCTTCCAAAATTATTGACCTGACCAATAGGGTAACAACTGTTTTAAATAAATTATTGATTGGATCGTCTCCCATCATTTTGTGACTTAATAAATGGTTCTTTCATAAATGGTTCAATAATATTTACAGCATTTATTCAAATAATAATTTATACTTAATACAGTAATAATTTGTTATGATCATTTAATATTCAAACCAGGTGGCATCTTTTTCTAAAGGATAGAGATGTTTCTTTAATAAATTTGAAAATGTTTGTAAGAATGTTTCTTTTTAATATATATTCTATATGTGTTAGTAAGATCGATATGAGATTTTATCTAATTTAATAAAAATCAGTAAACAACGGAAACTTCATAGTATCTGCACATGCATTTGTTGTCAACAACAGTCAAAGTTTTTAGTTAGCTCTGGTATCCTAATACTCTGTTGAGAAAGCTTACTAAATTATTAACCTGACCAATAAATTAACAAACAACTTTTTAAAATAAATTATTGATTGGATCGTCTCTTATTATTTGGTGAATTTTTTTCTCATAAGTGGTTCAATAATATTTATTTACAAAATAACTATATATATATATATATATATATATATATATATATATATATAAATTATATTCATTGAAAAATTCCTTTAGTTTTAAACACTTTAAAAAAAGATCAATACTGTATGAAAAAATTAACCAAGTCTAATTTTGCATTTGTAAAGTTTCATCATTTGTAGTTTAGGTTTGGATTTTGTCCCTCACGTGGTAAGACACAAGCTCAATTGACGTTATTCGATTGTATACGATTTTTTGTACATGTGAGTGTATAAATACAGAATGGAAAAATAATAGTTTATTTTCTCTAATATATTACAATAGGCTATAGATGTGAAATTCTCTATACATTTTATTTCAGATTTCCATTAGGATTTTACGCACAAGAGCCTTAAATAAAATCTGACTCTAATATGTTAAATACATTAGAGCTTGCAGTTTTGTATGTATTAAATGAATAAAAGTTTTTAATTTCGCCAAGAAAGGATCTTCATACTTGTCTAAACTATTATAATATACCTAAGAGACACGATTAAAAACAAATGGCGCTTTAAGTTAAAAATATATTTTTTCCTATTTTGTAATGATAATTTCTCTTATTAATGAATTGAGTAAATAAAACAACAATGAATCCATTAATAACTTTATAGTGTATTAAATGTCGTATATTATGTTGATAATGTATATTAATTTCAACTTAAATATCACAAAAACTTATTGAAAAAATTTTACTTTCAAATAACTTTTAAAAACTTGTGACCGATTCAACATATATAATTTAATTTAGTAAGGTCAGGAAAACTTCATTATTATAGATTTATGTATTAAAAAAGAGAGATATATTATTCGTTTATAGCAATAAACAGTTATACCTTGTTACTGATTTACTTATTAAATAAAAACTAAACTCATTGGCTCACTTTGAACGGTAAAAACAATATAAAAATGGAATAATAATATATTATAGATGTTAAATTCTATATACATTTCATTTGAGATATGCAAATCGTTCTTCTGTGTTTATATATATATATAGGATGTACTTGTATCCTTATATGCTCTATATTAAAGATGAAACGTTTCTTGTATATGAAAAATCTATCCAAGTTCAAATTTGTCAGTGTTCGTATGTTGTATAAAGCAGAGAACTGAGTAGCTGAATTGTTAATTAGTTGACAATCAAACCAATAATATGTGTTTTTTATTCAGCTCTATGTCCCTTAATTTCATTGGTTACTAGACTTTAAATAAATGTCCTTTCAATAAAACAGTCAAACTCCGTTAGCAACAATATTACATGGGTTATCCATGATCATCCTACTTCTATTCACCTTAGAATACGTTCAATTTTGTGTTGCCTTCTCATATCTAAGAATAATACTTTCTATTGTTTTCTCTTAAAATGAGCTGTGAGAGTAAATGCTATAATTTATGTTATGTTTAAATAATTTGTATAAATCAGAGTATACCAAATCAGCTGTTTAAGTATGTACTTATTTTGTTTACTTATCCCCTATATTTGGTTTAGTGATAGAAATGAGATGTAATGAAAATGATAGTAAAATTAATTAAACTTAGCTAAGTGTGTTAATTTGGTGTTTTTATAAATTAACTTTCACTGGTATATGTTTTGTAGATTTCTAAAGAGATGACAATAACCAATTAGAGTCACTTCTTAGGTCAATTTTAAATTCTGGTACAACTTATAAGTGTTTTCCTTACTATAATTTTCATTACATCTACTAAAAGAAAATCACTTATAAGTTAGTATTTACTTTATAGATTCACAATGTAATAATAATAACTACGTAATGAGAAACTAAAAACAGGATCCGATTATTTACAAAATGGGCAGATAAAAATAAAATATACAAAGAACAAATATACTTATAATTAATTATCTACATCCTACATTGGTCAAACTAACGTATTATTGTCAGCCGAGCAGAACGAAAAAAGATAAACGAAAAAATTAGTTTAATTTCTTGTTAGTATAATGGAAATGAATTCAAGTCTGTTATATTAATGAAAAAAAATATCGATTAACAATTACCCTGACTAAGTGATAGTACAGTTTTGGTTCAAGTAAGGTCAAGTGATATGATAGCGCACTCGAACTAAAATAGACTCAAATCAAATCATTTACTTATCGAATGAAAAAATAAACTTTGCATTACAAGATGTATAAAGATGCACACTGTGACTCAGTAATAAAAACCATTTAGTGGAAAACTCAAACTGACTCACCATTAATAGTTACTTTTTAGAACTCCACAAAAACCTAGTTATGAGCCACCTTTTTGATCGCTTTGTTGATGACAAACAAGAATCGATACATAGGGCATTACTTCCATAATACGGGAATATATGTATAACAGTAAGTTTAAACTAAATATACCAGTTGTATTAACTTTGAAACCTAAGTAAATCAGTCAAAAATGTCATATATGAGTAACTCAATTAATAAAATATGTATTTTTTTTAATTAAAATGATTTTCAATTACGTTCATTCTACATTTATGTGATTTAACTTTAAGTTTTTTTAATGAACATTTTCTGAGTGATAAACATGGCCAATAAATGACTAAAACACCAATGTTTTCATAGTTAACTATTTTGAATTTTTACATTTGAGTAAACAAATACTATGATTAGTCGGTTAAGAGCTTATAATACTCTCCACTATGTATCGTACATTTACTTAAAAGTAATATAACATACTGGATTTATAAGATATAACATGATTTTACAGAGTTATATTTCAATTTTGCGAGGCGATAAATATCTAATAACGCTTAAATTGTAGAGTGATAACAATTATTATGGATAAACATAAAATAATGGACAAAAAAAAACATCTAATAGAAGTTTTTAGATAACTAATGTCTAAATGGGTGTTTCTATATGTTTAGTTAATATATATATTTATTCACCTCAATTACCCCATAAATGTGAATTAATACAATACATCAACATCACATAAATGTATGAATCAATCGATTTCTTTTAAATGGTCAACTAAATTAGATTGGGATAAAAAATGAAGATATTATTATACAAATGATACACTTCTGAGATCTCCATTAGGATGCTACGCATGAGAGATTCAAATAAAATTTTAGTCTAATATGCTTCACATTTTAGAGCTTGCAGTTCTGTAAATATAGCTAGACATTAAATGAACGAAACATTTTTATATTTTAAAGAGAGGATCCTTATACGTATTCAACTACTCTATTAAAACTTAGCGAAACGATTTAAATATGAATGACACTCAGTATAAAGCAGGTTTTTTCCTATTTTGTAAAGATAATCAAACAGATAAAACAATAATTGTATAATTCCGTTAATAACTACTTAGTGAATTGAATGTTACATAATATGCTACTAGTCCATAAAATAGTATTTTGCTTATGACTGATTTTAAGTGTATACTTTATTTTGGTAAACATTATAAAACAAACACACATGACAAAACAAATACGACCAACTTAGTTACATTGAACTTGCGTCAGTCCATTTAAAAATATATATTTATGTAATTTTTTTTTTTGTAATCCTTATTGCTTTACTTTTTTCAAATTACAAAACAAAACAACTTAGACTAGAATATACAAGCCTAGAAAATATATTACACTTCTGAGATATCCATTATGAGCTTTAACTTACTGACTCAAAGTTAAAATAAAGTGCTTCACATTTAATTTTTTATTAGTCTGTATATCTGATCAAATATTAAATATTTTTTAAATGGACAAAAACGTTCATTTTTCAAATATCGGATATAAATTTATATACAACAATTATATCATACTTGAGCCAAACTATTAAAATTAAAATTCATCAATGTTCATTTTTTAACTGTAAAGATAATTTATATAATCAACTATTTTGGGTAATTAAAACAATATAAGAGATTGTTCTGTGCAAGAAAGATATGCTTATTCTTTAATTATTTACAAAATTTTCACATCTTTATTTAAAAATATTGCCCTTACTTAGAATATTTAAACTTGTGATTCTTCAACTTCTTTCGGCTCGGCCATTAGCCTGTTGTAGAGCTCTTCCACACACTCTTTAGGACCGATGCTTTCAAATAAATTAATAAAAGAGTATTCGTGATTTCTAACTTTCTTGCAACCGCAACAAGCAGAACCACAAGCAGGGTGACTAGCTACAAAACTAGAACCCATTTACCCCCATACACCTTAATTTGTGGCTACCATCTCTTTATAAATATATAAATCGAATACTAATAAAAATAACTTTAGAAAACACTATCTAAGTTTAATTAATTTTACTATCATTTTCATTACATCTTCATTTCTATCATTAAACCAAAAATAGGAGATATGTAGACAAAAAAAGTACATACTTAAACGGTTGATTTGGTATACTCTAATTTATACAAATTATTTAAACATCACATAAATTATAGTATTTACTCTCACAGCTCATTTTAAGAGAAACCAATAGAAAGTATTATTCTTAGCAATGAGAAGGCAACACAAAATTGAACGTATTCTAAGGTGAATATGAGTCGATGAGTATAAATAACCCATGTAATCTTGTTACTAATGGAGTTTGAATGTTTTACAGAAAGGGCATTTTATTTCGGATACTGACAAAATTGAACTTAGATGATTTTCTCATATAACATAAACGTCTCATCTTAAACATAACGCATATGTATGCACTCAATGATGTAAGTGTAGAAGAAAGTTTAGCATATCTGAAATGAAATGTTTATTGAATTTAACATATATATTAGCTATTTACACAATCGTAATCCAGGTTGGACCATGTCTGGTTATTATGTACACTATGTACAAATTGCTGACGTTTCGAGCACATTGCAGCACTCATCTTGAGGGCGACACACTCTGCTACTCGATCCACAGAGTATAGTACCTAAATCTATAATAATGAAGTTATCCTGACCTTACTGAAATGATTTATGCATGTTGAATCAACCGGTCACAAGTTTTTTTAATGTTATTTGAAAGTTTAATTTTTTTAGTATGTGTTTTGATATTTAAGTTGAAATTTTAAGAAAAGGCAATTATTATTATAATTATAAAAATAATACGCAACATTTAATTCACTATAAAGTTATTAATGGATTTATAGAATTGTTGTTTTATTTACCTAATTCGTTAATAAGAGAATTTATCTTTACAAAATAGGGAAAAACATGTTTTTTAACTTAAAGTTCCCTCTCAGGTATATTATAATTGTTGGACATGTATGAAGATCCTTTCTTGGAGAAATTACACATTGTTGTCCATTTAAAATTTACATAACTGCAAGCTCTATTGTGTTTAACATATTAGATTAAGATTTTATTTAAGGCTCTTATGCGTAAGATCCTAATGGAAATCTGAAATAAAATTTATAGAGAATTTCACATCTATAGCCTATTGTAATATATTAGAGAACATAAACTATTATTTTTCCATTCTACATCTATACACTCAAATATACACAAACAATCTTCTCAACAAAAGACTTAAATATACAAATGATGAAGGACGTTTTGTTTAGCAAGTCTAAAATAAAATATATCACAAATTTTATTTTGATACTCTTGTCATAAGTTGATTGTAACTTATTGAAGTTTTTAGTAAATTTACAATAAATAGCAGCAATTTACATCTATAAAGTAATTATTTATTATATTAGGTTAAAATAATTGTTTGTTTGTAAATAGAGGGACTTTATTTGATATCTTAAAGCGAATGCTAAATATTGTAATATTACGTAGAGTCTAAATATGGCTCATAATTCAATATTGTTTGATTGTTTTAACTAACGTGTGAGGGAATAATAATTGAACTACTTAACTCGTAATTTAAATCATTACCAATATCATCTAAATATCAAATTTACTAACAAATTTCAGACATCTCTATCTTTTAGCAGAAGACACATAAGCTAATACTAGCAGACAACAAACCAACAGGTTTGTTTTTCTTCTGGTATGAATATTAAATGATCATAACAAATTATTACTATAATAAATACAAATGGTTAATTAAATAAATGCTGAAGAAAAAATATCGCTAAGAGATGGGAGACGATCCAATCAATACTTTATTTAAAACAGTTGTTACCCTATTGGTCAGGTCAATAATTTTGGAAGCTTTCTGAAAATGAACAGAGTATTAGGATACCAGAGCCAACTAGAAACTTTGTTTGTTGTTGAGAAACACGCATGTACAGATACTAGGAAGTTTCCGCTCTTTGCAGATTGTTATTCAATTATGTGATTTTTTTATATGTCTTACTACCACATATAGAGTATATATTAAAAATAAACATTCATAAAAATATTTACCAATTGGTTAAAGAAAAGATAATATTCGTCAGCTCACCTAGGATCAAAAAAGTTTTTTATTTAAACAACCAGTACCTTACTAAACAGGTGAGTGATTTTTGAAGCTTTCATAGTGAGCTTAGTATTACGACAATCGAGCCAACTAGGAACTTTAATTGATGCCAAGAAATGTCACGGCCGATATGGCGCTTGTCGATAAAGCGCGCGCCACCTGACATTAGGGTCAAGCGATATGATAGCGCGCTCATAATATCAATGGTCCAGTTTAGATATCTTGCTGTTCTGTTCTCCTAATTCTTAATAACCATTTTGATGGATTTATTGTCGGGAGAGAAGGATCCAAAAGGATAATGAAGTAAAATAATATTACTGCAATACCAAAAACTCATTTTTATTTAATATAGCATAACTAAAAAGGAAAAAAAATCATATATGTATTTACTATAGTATAGTGTAATAAATCGTGTTTGATGGTAACACTGACAATGAGATAGTAACGATTGACTACTTTGATGTATTTTATATAGTACAAATGTGAAAAAATCTCATACAATTTTTTTATTATAGTATAATTCAATTCATCGTGTGAGTTGGTAACACTGTGTAAAAAACGTTTTGCGATACCGATACATTTGTTATAGTTCAAATAATTCTGAATATAAAGGTTGGCAATATTGGTAGATTTTATATAGTACAAAAACATCGCGTACCGGTAAATTTTATATAGTATAAATATAAAGAAATTATAAAAACAAAACAAATCTATTTCATATTGTATAGCTCGGTGTAAGGGAAGCGAGCAGAAGACACATCAGCTGATACTAGCAGACAACAAACCAACAGATTTTTTTTCGTCAGGTTTGAATAATAAATGATTAGAACAAATTATTACTATATTAAATACAAATTATTATTTGAATAAATGATGTATACTTTATAAGGATTGGGGAATAAAATACCAGCTATCTTAAAACACAGCCTTACTTTTTCCATTGAGTATTTGTTCGGAAATATTGAAATTATTCATTATTTGAACGCACCTACTTCAATATTCCATTCAATATTCATGTAAGTTGGTAACACTGGTGATAGGAGAAAATAACGGTTGGCATTATCGGTATATTTCATATAGTATAAATGTAAAGAAAAAAAAGTGTATTTCAGATGGTATGGCACGGTGTAAGCGAAACGAACCACATCAGCTGATAATAGCAGACAACAAACCAACATATTTTTTTTTGCACCCGGTTTGAACAAATTAATACTGTATTAAATACGAATTATTGGAAAATTTCATTTAATATTGTGCATTGTGTATTGGCTCGGCGTAAGCAAAGCGAACGAAGGCACACGTTCTTCTGCCACTACTTACGTTACCCTCTTGTGTGTGTCACTGTGCTGCAGTGGTTTCGACTCGGTCTTACAAACTAACATCCTAGGAACGATCCCTGCACCGGCATTCGACACTTTTTGCTAACAAGTTAATTTTAAAAAAATACATATAATTTAATAAATACGGCTTGACATCAGAAAAAAGAGCACGAAAACGGTGTGACGTCAATCAAAACAACACTTACCTTAGACAACGTCGTGGGAGGTCCACGTGCTCGTAGTAAACTTGACCTCTGGGGTCAACACGTGGTGATAATCAGTAGTGGTGTTGACCTCTCGGGTCAAAATGTGTTAATAAATTTGTAAACAATAACAGTACAAAGTTCAAGGTTGTACTTTAACCATTATTTCTATACTACGATAGAGACTCTAGAGTTCTACATCTGACTGATTCTACATATGAGTGTAGAATCAGTCAAATGTAGGGAGGTTTTTTGTCATTAACGAGTTATATTGAGGTTTAATTATGAAATGATAATTATTGTATTTGCAATATTATTGTATTTTAAACTTAAATTTTAACTGAAACACCATATGTGATTGAAGTGTTCATCAACATACCTTTAAACCGAAATAATATTTATCACTACTATCATAAATGTATTATTTCATATGCAATTTTAAAATATGTAGTTTGCTAACTGTATAAGTCGTGAGAGATCGAGCAAGAACATAATATTCAATTTTGATATGATTATAATTTAAAACGTAATTCTCCTATAAAAATTATAGTATACTCGATTATGGCTACACTATATTGACTTTTATAAGTCAAGCAGTTTTTCTTTACTTAACTTCAGATAACTTCACCAGCTGATTGTGTTTGTTGTCCCCACTCCCAACACTGTTCCTCCGCCAACTAGATACAGAGGGGTGGAACCTCCCCTCTGCTGCTGGAACTCCTACATGTGCTAAATATATCACGCAGGTCACTTTCAACCCAGCCCAATTATAAAATAACTTCATTGTATAACAAGCAGAACTTTGAGTGCCAATGCCCTGTAAATGTCGATTGTGAATAAAATCACAATATAAAACTCTTGTGAATATATATAACTTCTATAAGTTTTATTGTTGGATGAATGTTGTATTAATTCATTCATAATGGGCAAACAAACGGAAAGGCAGACATACATTAGTTTATTGATAGATAGATAAAACACATGTGATATTTGCATACCATGCATTATAGCGTACACCAGACCTTCCTCAAACATTACCTTTCACAATGATATAGATAGGTATTTCATTGGTCAGTTTTTAACTGGGTACTACATTTTATTTTAATCGTACAACCTCTTGGAACTAGTAAAATTTTACAAATACTTTACTTGGTTTTTGTTCCAAAATTATGTTTTTAGTTCAACTGTAATGCAACTAATTACACTTTTCAGAAAAATATTTGTAAATTACTTTCAGAAATAAATCAGCCTTTATTACTGCTGAACCAAATACATTAAGTGATTTAATTTCTATATACAATGATATTTTATAATTGTGACTGTTTTTATTTATACATATTTGGTATTATTTCCAAATATAGGCCCTATCGGACTATTATTTTAAGTATATCCTACAGTGATGCACAATGTCACTCTACGTGTATTGGTGGGCGGGTGGGTCATTATGTACCCAAACTTGTTTTATTCCTTTTTATGAGATTTCTTTCTTTGAGTATTTACTGTTAGTTTCCCTATCATCCTCTGAAAAACTTTCTAATAAAAAATCTGTTGCCTGAATATGTGCCTGTTACCAGCTGCAGTTCGTTGGCCTTTGTGCACTAGCTAGTTTAACTACTGTATTTATGTTTTAGCTTTACATTGATACATTTTATCCATTTATATGTTAGCATCATCCATCATAAATACAAAAAGCTCCTGCGCATACTACAATAGTGAGGAGCTGACCTCTTGAGAATTTGAACCTTCACCTTCCACTCCGCAGTCCAAATCACTGACTTATTAGTCCGGTTTTTTGTACTAAAATAGTATTGGAATAAAATTCTTCAAAACACCTTTTAAAGAAAACTACAAACTATTATTTTAATATATTGGAAAATTCACAATGTAGTGATTATAATTATCTTTATTTTATTTTAGTTTTACTCAAGAAACACAAAATATTAACTTTATTTACTGACACTAAAAAAAAGTATTGGACACATAGCATTTCTGAGAATTAAATACAAAGAGCTTTATTTTACTAACTTCATAATCAAAACAAAATGAATGATAAACTATCACTATCATAGTTATTTTTAATGCTAAAAACTAAATAACACTGTCATAGTTAGTTGTTGACAGGCAATCAAGTATATTACGTCTAATACCAATCACTAAACCCATACTGAGCTAAAATACTCAAATATACATATATAAGAAATACAAACTTTAAATCAATAAAAACTCTAGTAAACATAATACAAAAAACATATATTTACATACATAGTAAACAAGCACACATTTTAAAGACAGTAAAGTATTTTTAATCTTTGAATACAGGTTCGTATTGTGTTAGGTTAGGTTATGTTAGGTTAGGTTATGCGTCAGATTTATAGTATAATTTGTAATGTTTTACGACTTTCGTATTGATCATTTTATACGAAACACTGTATTGTATTTGATGATTATGTACATATTATGTATAACTTTAATTTAATATACAGCATGACAGAGTTTGAAGTTATATAATATTTAACTATCCTACTTTTATATTACTTTCTATACAAGAATTACTAACCTTTAATCACCTTTAATATGATGCACTATATTTAATATGGTCCTATTAAAAAATGTTTACCTAGAACTATATTTTGATTTTTCAAAATGCTACCAATTTTTTATACTTTGAAGAAGGGGAGATAAGAGCTTAATCTTATCGTTATTTTAAAGAACATTCCGTTGGTAGTTATTGATAAAAGTATTATATCTTTGTGTTGTACTGAAGTGCTACAGTATCATGAACTTGAAAACCAAAAGGTTTAAATGTTTGGCCCATATCAAAACTATAAACGTGAACATGAGGTGTAATACAACCTATGTTGCTTTTTAAAATTTTAGGGAATCGAATTTAAACCTCATTTTCGGGCACACCTATTTAAATACGACAAAATAGGTTTGCCCTATAAAACGTATTTGGTTTACAGTTTAAGGCATCGCTCTATGTCAGGCAGTTCAACCACAGGAAATATTGCTCGTGTGGTCTGAAAAACCCTTTATAAAACTAGATTATTTTAGAAAAACCCTACAGTACCAACATTTCTTCACCCACTACGCACTTTGTTATCTTAAAGGCGTCCCACACTATTCATGAATATGCCCGAATATTCTAAAGTTAATAAATGTTCTGCGAAGTGTAAGAGCCTCATAAATACCAAATAAGAATACTAATACTAACAAACTATAACCCGCAAACCCAAATACAGTGGGCCCACATCAAAGAAAGCGAATGTTTATCGAATATTGATTCTACGAATATTTGAGAAGTTTCATCATTGTTCGTGAATTATTTAGCGGTGTAGGTCTCATTCGAGTAGTTTAGTGCACTACTTGTATCCTGATATATTTAGCTAATATTCGGTTATTAAATGTTTTTATCAATTTAACTGAAGCATCGTAACTTTTGTTTTATTTTTCCTTATATTATTTCACTTTTGTAAGGTATAGAAAAGAGTATCATGTCAGAATAAAGCATTCCTACAGTGACATTTTGGTGAAAAATAAATTAACCCTCATTCACAACTGTTACAAAGTTGAAAAAAATCAAACTAAACAGTTTAGTAAATACTGTTCCAAAGTAAACGACATTAACTTTGGGAGAAAGTCTTTTTGTGACAGAGGATGTAAGTTAGATTGAACTTTCTATCTTAACTCACACTTCAGCGACCTACTGCGATGAATTAACTGTTCAATCATTTACTTCACTCGATACTGCTATGAATAAAGTAATTAAAACTACAATTTTATTGTTCTTTCTGTATAGATGTATGTAGTTTTATGTTGTAACATTTGAAATATGAATTTTAAAACTCCTTTGCTTAAAGTCAAACAGATCTATTGCTACAAATCTGTTCTTAGCAATAAATTTTGCTATTGATTTTTACGATGTTTATGATGCAAAACAAATTATTACGTTAAAGTAATCATTTGTTTTGCACGTGGTACATTTGCCCATTACAACATTTATTTGCTACCAATAATGACATTTGCATTTTTGAGTCTCTATTATATTTAAAGGACAGGTATCAGCTCAGTGTCATAATCATAACTGGTTGGGGCCGAAGTTTTTTTTAGTAATCTTTGTTGAAATATGTGCGCTTACAATTGGAAATATTTTCGTTTTTAAAAAGCACTCACGTGAAAACATTTTTAAACAATATAAAAATATACCTTATGATTACAATTTATTTAACAGCCTATGTTTGGTAAAAGTAGGAAGTAAGAAAAAAAATTAATAAAATTGAGTTTGAAGTAATTTGTATAAGTTAAAAATACATTAAATCATTATTTGTTATTTAAGTATGACATTTAATGTTTTATTCTTCTTGTTTAACACTGTTTTCAATCAGCCATGGTAAATGACAGTTTTATTTTTAATCTGCTATAGTCTTGTTTTAAACTGAACTTTTCTGAGAAAGCTGTCAGATTCAAGGCGTTATAAATATTTTTACTTAATATGCAAAGATACAAATTTTTTTAATTTGCTTCATTTAAATGTAATTCTCATAGTGACCCAGTTATTAAAAACGTATAGTTTTGTAGTAAAAAAGGTAATAAAGTTGAGAAAACAGGATTGAGTAGTGGCAGGCAACCTGGCTCCTACATACTAATACATTATAAAAATATATCGTTTGCCTTGGGAGTTATAAGCCAAGCAAATTTCAAGATAAAATAAACCATCAGACTGTTATATATGTTTTTATAATGTTGCTTTTTCTTTATATAAGCCTACCGATAATTAAAGAAACATAAAAAATAATACAATATAACATAATGGAGAATATTGTTTGTTTTGTGTCACGTTTTCATATTAACGTTTCTTTATAGTAGATGGTAAAGAGACACCTTCTGTTTTACTTAACAAATTAATAAATTAAAAAAATAATAAGTACTTGTCTTCAGCTATTTGTTTTATTTATGTTTTATTTCTTTTTAATAATATTCAATTAGTACCTTCAAAACACGAATATATTTTTAATGTTGATTTATAGGTTTGATATAATTAGGATCATTATTAATTTATAAATAAATTTGCTAGTACACGCATATATTTTAAACGTTATATTTGAATCTAAGAAATCAGAAATCTTGATTTGTTTTACTTTTATATTTTAGTTTTTATAACTTATTCAAAACAGATTACCTGTTCAAGGTAATTTGAAAGTATTTTGCATTTTTAAAGCAAAATTTAATATTTTTATGGCGTAAAATTTTCCAAAAACTTTAAGAGGTGTTTAATTATGATCTTAATAGAAAGATAATTCTTCACCTCTCAAGAACTGAACAGGATTAATCAAAAGGGCTTCAAATACTCGCTTCCCATTCTTATAACCTACAAATAATAATAGGCTTAAGTTTACTTTTCTTTGTAAATACTTTGAACCTTCTTTACGTTTTATAGAAACTTTGGCTTTGAAGAGATGAATTTAGAACTAACGTACAGTAGTAATAATATTTTCAATATGGCAATTAAGATGTAAATTAGCAATGTGTAAGACATGATTAGTAATACTATGTTGGATTACTAATAGTAATTACTATAAACAATAACATTTCTCTTCGTCCATTGCTAAATTTTAAATTGTAAGAGATGTATGTCTGATGTTAATATTATATCTTGGGTTAGGTTGTAGAGTAACTGATAAAATAATTAACCATTTTATATATACTTTTATAGCCTTTGCTTAGTCTTCTAGCCTAACATAATTTGTTTTAAGTTAAACGAAATTTAACTCAGTTGTATGTACAAGATTACGTTTATCCACTTCCTTAGTATATAGCGAATTAGCCTAAAGTTAATGTTAATAGTTCAAAACAGTTATCATGTCATTGGTCAGAGGTATGAGGTTTCAAATATGGTCATCAGTAGGGTTAAGTAGGATATACAGCAATGTTAGTGAAATATGGAACCTAAAAGTGTCAGTACCAAATTTCAGTAAATTTGGTCTGGCGATTATTTTGGCTGCAGAGTGATGATTTATGTTTTTTAACATCATCCAACTTCTTTGGTACAAATATTGAAGTTCATACGTATTGTCAATAAGACATGTAATGAAGGTTTAGTACTTACTCTTACTCTTACTCTTACTCCTGTGGCCACTCAAACCCAAGAAGGGTTTTAGCCTCGCCAACCAGCCGCCTCCACTTCTGTCTAACGTGAGCCATCTCCATGTCCGCTCCTATCTTCACCAGGTCACCCCTGACTTGATCATTCCAGCGCATTCTTGGTCTTCCCAGAGGCCTTGTTCCCGTTGGTGTTCCTGACCAGATTTTCTTCACTACCTCTTCTTCACTTCTTCGAATGATGTGGCCCAGCCATCTCAATCTCCTACTTCTGGCTAAAGCCACAATTTCCGGCTCCTTATATAGCTCTCTCAGTTCCCTGTTTTTTCTAATCCTCCATTCTTCCCCTTATTTTATTGGCTCAAATATTCTACGTAGGATTTTTTTTTCGAAAGTCACTAGCTTTTTCCTAGACTTCTTTGTTATGGCCCAAACGTTTGATCCATAAAGCACTACTGGTTGAATCATTGCTTTGTATAGCCTTACTTTTGTACCTTTTGATAGTATCTTACTTTTTAAGAGGTTTGTTAAACTCCAGTAGCTTCTATCTGCCACAGCAATTCTCTGTTGAATTTCTATTTCTTCCTGGTTGGTGTTTGTTATTGTTACTCCAAGATATTTAAATTCTTTTGTCTGTTCAAAATTGTAGTTAAGGACCTTGATGGGTGCTGGGCTAACGTCTTCTCTTCTACTTATTTTCATGTATTGTGTTTTCCTTTCATTGACTAACAATCCTACTGTTTTAGCATGTGACAAAAAATGTTCTGTTAATTTTTTTAAATCTTCTTTTTTCTCAGCAATTATTGCTACATCAAGACCAATAAATTTATATTCACGTTTATTTTTGCACCTTCGGTTAGGTTTTTTGTTTTCTTTAGAGCTTGTTCTATTACTATATTAAATAATAACGGAGACAGCCCATCTCCCTGTTTAACCCCTGTGTTTATATCAAATGTTTCTGTATACTCGTTTTCTACTTTTACCTTTCCCTTAGAGTTGTTTATGCACATTTTTGTAAGATTAATAAATTTCTTTGGAATTTTGACTTGTTTCATCAGGGACCAGATTTTCGTTCTTTTAATACTGTCGTAGGATTTTTTAAAGTCGATAAAAATAATATATAAGTCTTTGTTGTATTCTCAATACTTTGAGGCCAGCTCTTTCATTGAGAATATATTTGGTCCATGGTTGATATATGACATTTTATTATATACAGGTTATTTTATTAGCGCTAAGAGTATCCTTTTCATCATATTTTCATTTGCCCTCACCAGCATTATTAGTGACCGTTGTTGGCACCAATGGTCACTAATATCATGTAGAAATATATTATAGAAATCGTTCAAATTTTAGAAAGTCGTATCACTTTATTTTACATAATCCTAGTTTCTTAGTTTATAAATTAAAAGTATTTTCCATTTAAGATAACATAGTACGATAAATATGCTGTGCTACATTATGTACACCGCGAGTCAAATAAAACATAACTCTAGTTTAAGGCACTGATTTTCACTAAATAATATATATTCAATTATATTTATACTAAATTCATGATGAAAGGTGCACATCGTGAATGGTCCCAGATATATTTATCAATATCTCACCGAACCACAAACTTATTTCAGATTAAACTATTTATACAATTGTTTAACACTAGGAAAACAACAATAATATGAAACCTGAAATAGTTTGTCTCGTTAAGCAATCATAAATCAGGGTTACATGTAGGCTTTTAAAATATTTCTTAGTATTTAGATATATTTACTAATAATTCAGTGAATATTGTTATCAATACTAATTTTGTGACTAACGCTGTCTTACTTTTGGCAGTAATGCAATTTTTTTTCGTAGAGATGGAAACAATATCTTTTGAAAATTGTGATGTTTAAAAGCTTAAAATTCAACAATGGTAAACTAAAATTTTTATATTTTTATTTTGAGTGTACAAATGCTATTATAGCTTAAAATCAATAAGAAAAGGGAGTTTTAATGCAATGAATAATAAAGCTAATTTTGGAGCTCTTATTATTTAATATAAATCACAGTACAAGAGAAATACGTAAAACATATAAAATGTTTTACGAACTTTATTATAATTCTATATGACGACTATAGGTCAAATTCAACTTGTGTAAAACACAATTCGAAGAAACCCCTCATACGAAACTATCTAGGGAATGTTTTATTTACGACGACAGCCCTTCGTGTAACGTCATATTTCCGTCAATACGCGCGCCGTGACGTCATATTTCCACTAGATTAACTCGCCAGACTTCGCTAAACTCCTTACAACCAAGTTTGTAAAATAAGTCATTTCTTGTTCAACTGCTATTTTCACAGTAGATATTTTATTGATAATACAATCTTCTTTAAATTTACATTGCGTCTGATCCTCATTGTTATTGAATAAAACTTCTCACATCGTTAAATTACTAGTAAGCTTGATCGTATCATATTTTTAAAAGCACTATTCTACCTATGCTAAGTAATTTTGTTATTTATATACAGCTTAAAACTAATATTTTCTATAATATAAATTTTAATTTTGCAATAAAATATAATATAATATAATTCAAACAATAGTCACTTTATAAATACTTGATTTAACTAACTGGAGTAGCTGTAATCCTAATTGACTAAATATCAACAACCCTTTTATCGTTGTAATACCATTCAAAAATACAACTGAATAAATTTACAATCTGCAATCTGATAAATAAAACTCACAAGAGCTACATAGTAATGATCGCAAAGGGTTATATCTATTATGAATCTGAAATCAACAATTGTCCTTTAAATTAATTTCCAAATTATTTTTCCTTTTACTCTCTGGGAGATTTTTTTTCAACCAAATTAGAAACAGTTTAGATATTGTTGTGTAATATTATTTATAGATTCACTATTATACTTGGATTGTGCCATGATTATGAAGTTGTTAATGATACATTGTTATTACTACGACAAATAAACGTATTTGATTTCAAAACCTCAAAAAAAAAAAAAAAAAAAAAAAAAAAAAAAAAAAAAAAAACACTATTGTACTACTTCCCATTCCTATGCATATTTTATTTTTTAATAAATAATTCATGTTTGGTCATTCAATAGCTACTGTGGGTTACATTAGGGACATTTTCCGTTAATTTAATACCACTATTAGTTACGCTATGTTAGGTTTGTTTAGGCTATGTTAGGTTTGTATAGGTTACGTTAGGTTTGGTTATGTTATATTAGGTTCAGTTAGGTTAGGCTAAGTTTGGTAAGGTTATTTTAGGTACGAATATGTTATGATAGGTTTAGTTAAGTTATGTTAGGTTAGGTTAGGGTACGTTAGGGAAACCTAACTTAAGTAATGGTTATGGTAGTGAATTAAAGGAAAAGATCCTATTTTAGCCTTGATTATGTTATTACGTGAATATAAAATTAATAACAGTGGTTAAGTTAGGTTATGTTAGGATAACCTAACCTAAGTTATATTTATGGTAGTGAATTAAAGGAAATGACCCTATATTAGCATTTATTATGTTATTACGTGACTATAAAATAAATAACAGTTGTTTATACGAAAAGTTTCCGTTAATTGTTAATATGTCAGAATCTCGCCAGCTTGCTCACATCTTGCATTTTTACGTAAGAGTGGTATTGAACCTTCCAACCTAATTTTAATAAGTAGTTAGGTTTGTTTACAGTTTACATACATTGACCAACAGGAATCTGATCCTCCAACAACAGTCAGTAACCGAACCTAACCAGGTCACAGCATGAAATTGTGATAACCAGTCGTGGTATGGCAATACCTCATCAAATGTTATCGGAATATTTTAGTGTCGTCAAGACTACTAATAATTTGCAACATAAACTATATGCAAAATCATAATGTGATCAATACTTTCACGAAGTGTTAGTTACACAAGCGATTTTCCATGTAAAGAGATATTTATGTACGCCTTAACCAGAACTGTTGAAATAGAATACTTGCAAAACTATCGAAAAAGGATATCTTAACTAAGAAACATAACACAATACAATAAAGAAAATTAAAAAAAAATTTCTATGAAAATAATATGAATACTTTGAGACAATTAGGTCTTAAAATGAAATTTATAGATTAAAAGAGCATATATTTCCTATGTATAGAATCAAAAGAATGTTTTGTCATAAATGGTACCTTCCTACACTTAATGAAACTCGAAAAACTTAAGTGTATCATGCAGAAATGAATAAAATTGATTTCAGATTATCTGAAATACAAAACAACATCATTTAAACTACTCTATGCAAGCTAAGATAATTCACTTGTTTTATTCGTAGACAGCGTTTATAATCATAAAATACACTATACGGAACTATTAAGTCTTACTAATTATAAAATTAACTTGTCCAACTTTACAATATTACACAGATTACTTATTGACAAAAGCAAAATAACTGAAAGTAGAATGAATTCCTTACATTGAGACCCATCCTCCCCCAAAACTGGAAGTAGTGCCGTACTGGGGGAATGGCTCAAAAATAGACAGGCGATAGGATCACGGGTGGCAGTCGGAGGGTCAAATCACACTCGGCAGCTGAGCTAAAACTAATTTATTTTCAAGAAAACCAATTAATTATTCTGAAAAACCGGCAGAAGACCACAAAATCAAAAATACACTTGAAAATCCACAGGAAACATAAAATTAACACGAGATAACAAACTAACACAAAAACAACAAACACTATAAATACCAAAATTACAAAATATAAGTGCCTATCTGCAGAAATACTAGAGACCCAAAATATTTGTAAATAACTTACAATGAAAAATTTAGAAAATCTTTGACAACACCAATTAACCGGCAATTTAACCCACATCCCATGATTCCACCGATGCCAAGGAGTAAGAAGGAGTCTCTGGGCAGCTCCGAATTAAATCAAGTTAAAAACTAAAAAAATAATTCCCTTTTGGTGAATATTTAAAAATTAAAAAATTTTTTTTAAAATATAACATGGTACCATTCTAGTAAAATTACACTTCGATAAAATACTACAACTAACGAAACAAATAACACTCACACAAACTTAACCACTAGGTCCGAGCCAACGGCCACAAAGGTAAACAAATCGCAGCATGCGAGCGATCTCAGGCAGCCTGGCAAACCACGACGACAAGTAACAAAATGTACTTGTTACTTTTGTCGTCCAGTTCTCTCTTGTGGACAGATTGACTGAATAACAGACGTAAGTAACACATTGAGCTGAATTTTGAAGTTTACTCTAACGATAGTCCCTGAGGAATACGTTGGGACCTATACAGTTTGCGGGAATTGCCACTGGGGTCTATGCCTTGTAAGTTGTTATTATCACCAGTATCATATTATTAGCCTAGAGTTTAGCAAGTGTTATTTGCATTCTGTTTTTTCTCTACATAAGGTGGATTTTATGTAACCCGTTTATCGTCATCCGAATTAATATGTTTTTATGGTTAGCCTATTATATTGTTATGAACTGTTAGTGTAGAGGGTAAAGACATCTATACCACCGATATATAACAAAATATTCAGAGTAGAAAGGGGGGTTAAGAAACAGAGCCCTTTACCACTAAAAATTTTATACTTTTATTATTAATTGGACAAAAGTAAAAAATAAGATTTGTTGTTGATTTTTGTTAATTTGGTTTATATAAACTGTATTTATACCTTCTATCATAGTTATAAACAATATTAATCTTTATAAAATTAAATTAGCAAAAGTCAAAAGATTTTCTTAAATAAACACTTTAAAATAACAATTTGTACAGTCGATGAAAATGTAGAGAAGATATATAGACTGTATGTAAATCACAAATGGGCTAAGTTCTGTTTCTATGAACATACTTGTTTCTCTACTATTTATACTAAGAACTGAAAATAATGAAAGGACTGTCCGCAAGTTTTACAATCACTTTTATTTTGTGGCGATCTGTAACACTTTGAGGTACTATATTTATTGCTTAAAGTGTGGTATATATATTGACTATTCCAGCCACGACAGTAATTAATTATCGTGCGCAAACATCGCCCGTTGTGGCACTAGTATCCCACAATATGCGCTAAGTTGTCGAATCCCCCATCCACCAACACTCATTTTATTTTGTCAAAGCAATTGCTCTATGTTTTATGCTGAGGTATTTTCATTTTTACTTAGTGAAAGTATGTAATTTATGAAAATAATTTGGGTAGTGATTTTTTTATGAATTCATCCGACAATATAAAATGAAACTTAAGTATGAAATAGTGTAAACAAATTTATTTTGGTGCATTTTGTTTATAAATATGAAATGAAAAAACAATATTTAAGATAAGAAACGTAAGCTTATAAAGCACTTTTAGAGAAAATCTCAAAGTCTTCTAAATCAGAAACAAGCCTCTTGAGTCGCCGTCGCTCTAACTGCAACTAACTCATATTTAATATATTTATATTATATACCACTTTCTAAAATATACTCTCCTCGTATACCAATAGGAGTTAAGAGTCCCGTTTGTTAAGTGTAAAGGAAACAATTGAAAGTAGTGAAAGTAGAGAACTGAAATGCAAAAGCTGGGTTGTGTCAATCTTATTAGAGATGCGGAAGGACTTAAGCCGACATAAAAGGCCAACTCACTAATAACAGTAAAGTATTATATAACAATATTTTTTTTTAATGTTTAAACCTGGTATTCAACCTCACCAGTTACTATGGATGTGTGGTTTAGTGCACACCAAAAGCGAAAACCATTTATCCCTAACAGCAGATATTATAAAAACATTTGATTTTGGTGCACAATATATTAGGGGACGTAATTCAATTTGCATCGAGTTTATAGCATCAAAACTAATGACCAATTTTTGAAAAAATCCCTAACTGGAGCATACAAATAAACGATTATTGTCACAATATTCAAATAATTAAATTTAGCTTTTTGTACATTAAATATAAAAGTTCTACTTGGCGTAGAAATGAAAATTGGTCAGTTTTGTTAGAGAAAATTACTAATCAGTGTGAAATATACAAAATATATTTGTATTTACTAATACCTACACATACTCTATGTACTTAATCAAAAAATTGTTTTAAAAGGTATAATACCAAAACTATTTTTTCATGATTGATACTGTTTTAATATGGTATAATTAAATTATTGTATTAAAAATAACTTCTAGCATTATTGTTGACCTAAATTCGCACATAACCAAGTTTTTAGAATACATTACTGTTTACGTTTAATGAAATTAATCGGTATGTACATTTGAAATGTAATCAAGTGAGCCATTTTAAATCTAATGATTTAATCAATGTATAATCTCCTAATTTCATTTCAGGGTTAAAAACTAACAATGTTATTTATATATTTATGTTAGTACTAACAAAAATTAATAGTAGTTTTTAATTATAACATACATTCAGTTTTTTTATTATCATTGTTTAATATTCAATTGCTAGACATTTATTACAAATATGTTTATTCACAGTATGTACAGTTTGAAACATATTTATTGGAGACTGCGTGTGAGGGACACGCAGTCTCCAATAAAACTACTTTGACTGGAGGATACTTTTTAAGTCAGTTGTTGCTTAAAGTTTATAAACCAGGGATATTTGAAGGAACAGTCATATAACAGAAAGAGCTTACACGCAGAGGTCATAATATAATATTGTTCTCGTCCCATCGTGCAATATTACTTCGCCATATTGTCGTCAATACGATGGCCATAAGGGCTCTAACTGCCCCTGGACGTCATATTTCCACTCTCCAGAGTTCACTAAAGTCGTTACAGTCACGTGTTCATCATAAGTCACCTCTTCCCTCTACTGTCTCAACTTTACTTATTCCAGGGTATTATTTAATCGCGATATTTTTATTGGATATATTCTCGTTCCCTAGTGTTATTGCATAATCAAGGGTTTGGTGAATACAATTTTAAAATATTTATACCTACGGTTTCAACTGTGTATTTATAATACAATGGGTGTTGTATAATAAATGGCGGGGATTCAGTTTTTCGTATATAGATACTTTAGATAATTAATTTGGCGGAAATTTGACATTTTACGTTAATACCATGGCACAGTTTTGCAGCGTCTCCCGGCTAACCACCCACTTCCTTATTTGTGATATTGTGTGTGTAGTTTTTTCAGTGTTTGTGACCAAGTGTATGATGTATTGATCGTTAGTCACGTTCTATCCTCCATTTTCTTTTCGCCTCAGGTTGTTCATTCACTCTTGTTTGTGCCATCGTTTTCATGTGACTTATGGGACGTAATGAAATAGGCTTATCATCTCCATAGTCTAAGTGGGGGGGGGGGGGGTGGAACATGATATACGGGCTGGCCCCTATAAGTGTCTAGAGGGGGTGAGCACTATATTCATCCCTGCACGCTTCGTCCATGTTTAAAAATAAGGTGATATTCAGGTTGATTGTAACTCCAACTTGTCTTCTTTTTATTCACCCATCGTTCTGGAAGTGTTCTTTTCTGCTAATTATGTTGTGCGAGGACTTCCAAGGTAGTAGTGATAGTATAAAGGAGGGTAGCCTAATATGTTATTATTTTTTCAGCTATTGTCTCATTTCACCATTCGCTTGAGTAGGTTCATTTTATGGTTTTTAGACTAATACATTTTTTTTGTTAAAATAATAAACAACATTTTTCTCACTGTCCAAATTTATTGAGGTTTTTCATTTAATACTATTTATTTTATTGTTTAATTCTTGTACACTTTTACGGTGTACAACATTAGCAAAATTTAACGTTTTATATTTTTCGAAATTTTATAAAATGTTTGACATGTTTGTGATTTATACTTTATTTCAAAATCTCGACAGTATCGAGATTTTTGTAATTGTTCACATTATTTGAGATTTCATTATTTTTATAAGATTTTTTTTAACTTTTATAATCAGTAAGTTTTTTTAATTTTAAATAAAAGATTTTTGAAATTTAAATATTTTTAATTTTGAAATGTTTTAAAAACATACCTGCCTAAAGAACCTTTTAAACTTTATCTGATTCCTACTGGTACAATAAATTATTAGAATACATTAACGTTAGTGTTTTAACTAAACAGCTATGTTTCCTTTCCATAATCTTGAACTGTAAGTATACACTTCCATTCTCGGGGGGTTTACGTAATGAATGTGTGAAAGTATGATTGTTACCCTAAATATCGTATACAAGATATGTGGTTATAATTTTGAACATGATTAATTTACGTTCTATAAACTTTCCTGAATTGGTGATCACATAACAAACAAATAAAGATATGATTATGTGTAATTTCATATTATCCATGTAATAGGGAAGCTCCAGCAAATAGAAGTAAAAGCTGGAAAACTAGTCATCAAAAACAGAAACCTGTAGATTATTACTATCTTATAGTATACAAACTTCCAGTTAATTGTAATTGAATAATATTGACTGTACGCGCCCATATTTATTATATATACCAGTTAAACTACGTAACTCATTTAGAACTGTTATTTTCTAATACAAAGAAGGAAATATTGTTAATTGGTGAAATAAAAGTAAAGTATATCTATAAATGGTTACAAAATATATAAAATACTATCAAGAATAAAATGGTGATGCAGCACTCATTTCCAGGAATATATATATTGCCGGCGTGGTGGCTGAGTAGCTTAAACTTCGGACTGTGGAGAGCAAGTTCTGAGGTTCGAATCCTCACTGAGCCAACGGTCGGTACTTTACTCATTGAATAACGTTCACGCACAGGCTTGTAGGCCCATGTAAACTGGTATTTTTTTGAAAAAAAAGATATAGATTAAAGATATATATTTTATAAATGGAATACAAATGTGTAATCTATGGGTTGGTAGTAAATATTTATATGAAGTGACACAATAAATATTATAATACACAAATTCAATTACGAACCCCATAACTTAAGGTAGTGCAATCGGGTTTCGGTGAGTTGATTATTTTCGAATTTTATAAACTAAATTATTTAATGTACTTTCCCTTGAGACGGGAAAAATACAATAAAAAATTGTTTTAACCTCTAGATTAGAACTTGTGGCCTTATGAAGTGTTGAATTTACCTGATTTTAAATGAAGTATAAGACAAAACCGTTAGAAGTACATGTTTAATTTCTAATAACTACGTTTATTGCACGTAACTGAAGGAATTACGATGTTTGTCATTAAAATAAAATGTAAATATATTTATATTTTTAAGTTAAAACATACCTCTTTTTAAAATTTAAAATCATGATTATTTTCACATTTTTTTAAAAATGAAAAACCTTTTAATTCCTTCAGTTATGTGTAAAATCGTAGTTACAAAAGTTAAACTTGTACTTTGAACGTTGTTGTCTTATGGTTCATTTAAAATCAGTACTGCATAAGGCCACATGTTCTAGTGTAGAGATTATTTTTTTTATTTTTCCTGTAACAAGGGAAGGTACATTAAAAATTTTTCATTATAATATTTAAAAATAATCAACTCGCTGAAAACTTATTGCACCACCTTAAACGCAAACTCAAAACAAGGAACAACATTGGATTGTATTTTAAAATAACTTCAAGAAAATACCAAGTCCTGACTCAATATAATTCTATAGGCCAAATATATTTCAGATAAATCTATATTTCCAAAAATAATAAATAAACAACCTTGATCTTCTCTAAAGTTCTTCATGTTGTTATTCTTTTCAATAGCAATTTGTCTGTCATGCCCCATAAAGAGCGTCATAAGTCTGCTCACACTGTTATGCCATACCTGTTTGTGGCAGCCACTGCAGTATTCCATTCTTAATTGTCACCTTTTGGACTAGTAGGGTAAATGTCTGTAGTGTATCCCAACACTTACATCTGTTTTGCGTTTTGATTTTAAAAGTATAATTGAGTTTTCCTGTTTCATAGATAGAACTCATACAAAATATTTATACCGTTCACAATTGATCAAACAACCACTTATTCGGATTGGCTTAAGGAATTTCCCTCACTTCAATACAATATAACTATATTGATTAAATATAAAACTAAAAGTATTTGAAGAAGATCATGAATTTGCATGTGACGGTAGAACTAGGCAATGTGATTTGATAGCTTTAAATAAAAATAAAAATATGCGAACAATATTGTACTCTGCCCTACGATTTGAAAAAAATCTAAAAAAAACCATAAATTAAGAAAAAAATACAAATATATCAACCCACTGTGGACTATTTAAGAATTTGTGTTAGAGAAGCTATCCCAAAACGTTGTTATAATTTTCTCTAAACGATTTGGACTTTCGTCAAATTTAGTTATAAAAAAATCCATCTAGCATTTAACTGGCTGTCAAACATTATTTATATTACAGGGTGTCCGGGCTAGAGGTATCAAGAAATAACTAACTCGTTTGGTATAACAATGTAATATTTATTTTAAAATAACTATGCTAACATGTTACAAATACAACCAAGATTGTTATCTTATCTAGTAAAGTTCAATGTGATCACCATAAGTTGAATGCATTAAATTTTTTAAGTCAAACTGCAGTGAATCTCTAATACAATCCCAACACAATTATGACACACGTAATAAAATATCCTTAGATCGACACAGCTTGGAATTCTATAAAAAGAAAACAAGCTACATTGGAAAATATTTCTTTATGCAGTTACCGACTGAGATTAAGCTTGAAAATAATGCGAAAAGTTTTGAAATCAAAATAAAAAGATATCTAACTGAAAAAGCACTCTATTCAATTAATGAATATTTTTGTTCTTGAGTACTGAGAGCCTGGTCTTCCAATAAATGCAATAAGTCCCATTATTGTTATTATTTGTTTTATTTTTTATAGTCATGTATCTCGTAGTTTTATTTTAGTTTAAGCATTTAAGTATTAAGACGCTATTCTTTGTATGTGTGTACAAAAAATTATGAATAAAGAATTTTGAATTTGAATTTGAAAGTCGCTCTCATACGGTCCAATCGGTATTCAAATCCCGCCATGTGTTTGCGAGCGTTTCTGGCGTTATCCTCTAAACTGCAGCCACAATCCTATGCCTTAGTTCTCCTAAACATTGTAATCTTTCCTAGTATACGAAATCTTTTATGAACCCCCATGCAAAGAAATCCAAAGTGGTCAGATATGACGATCTTGCTGGCCGTGCAATAGGCCCTTTTCTACCCATACAACGACCAGGTAATTCCTCATTACGAAAATCCCGAACATCATTGTGGTAGGGTGGTGGAGCACCGTCTTGCTGGGAAATGATTTGTTCTGGCATTTGGGGTACTGAAGAATGTTGTAACATGTCCAAATAAATGTGGCCTGTTACTCTTTATTCAATGAAAAGAAATGGCCCAATAATTGCATTGTGCATCAGTCCCAGCCAAACATTTATTTTTGGTGTGTCTCTTTCATGCATTACTGAAGAATGGGGATTTCTTGATCCCCAAATACGACAGTTGTGTCGGTTTATTAATCCACTGAGGTGAAAATCAGCCTCATCACTGAAAAGTACATTTTGAAGAAATGTGGGATTTTCATTAATGTGATCCAACATCTCGTTAGCATATTCTAGTCTCAAAAGACGATCATTTGGCATTATCTGGTGAAGCAGCTGAGTCTTATATGCACGAAATTTGAGTCTTTTATGTAAAATGTCATGAACTGTTGATTTAGGAAGTTGCAGTAATCTAGAAGATGATCTAATAGATGTACGTGGTTTGATTAAAAAAAATGCACACGTTGTTAATTGCTTGTACACTTACTTGCTTCTTTACATGCATTCCAGTTTTTTTAATCAAAGTTCCATTAGCTTGAAGTGTTCTGTCCCACAGTAAGATTGTCTTTGAAGTTGGTGGAAACATGTTGTAATCACGACGAGCCCGACGTTGAACACGAGTTACAGATTTGTACTCTGCAAGCAACAACACGCACTGTACCTTTTGTTGTAGGGTCCACATTTTTTTAACATAAGAAACTTACAGCCAAATGACAACCGTGACAGCAGAAGGACTACAGTCAATTATACGACTTTAAAGCCAACAATGGTGTTTTAATCAGCTGACTTCTCAGTAAACTTCATCATAAGGCTGATAATCAAATTAGTGGCTTAGTTTTTGTTACTGTCAGAGATGAATCAGCTTGGTCACATGGGCAGACTGAATTTTCTTTAACTGGTATTTTTTTGGCATTGTGTGTGAGATATGACCGTTAAACTTTACACATACAATCTTGGTATTATTACTTACCATTTGTAGTTTTAATTGAAACAAAAAAAAATTAACACCCCGGATGGGAATATTTATTTATTTATTCCTCTAGCCCGGACACCCTGTATACATATACAGAAGGTATAGTATATTGATTTTGATTTTCTTTTGAAACAATTTTATTAATTATTCTTTACATAAAATACTCATTGTTTTAAATAAACCATAAAGCCAATAATTGTAAATACATCCAAAGCCTGATAGAATACTATGTCAGATTCTATAAATAAAATTGCACCATAGTTTGCATTTTTTAATATAACTAAATGAAATAGGTTAATTGTTTTAATTATCCCAAAAGTCCAAAACATCATACGAAATCAAGCCTTCTTTTCTCTGATACCACCAGCACGCGTCCAAGTGGACAACGACAATCACACGCACGGAATACCCCACCAACTATCTCTTGTCTACATCCTATGGGACAATGTCACGACAACTGCCTTGAGTGCGGAAGTCTGCAATATCAAAAGACAACTATGCTGTAAACATATTTAATAAAGTTCACTAGTTTGACATGAAATGGCCCGAAGAATAACAAATGAAACATATAACTCAAAGGTACATGAAATTGATACACTGAGAAGCGATCAACTGTCACACGTATATCTTTAGGGACTCATATCTAAACATATGTAGGTTGTATCAAACAAATTAAGCCTGGTGTTATTTTATACAACAATAAATATAAAATTGAAACTTATAAAGGATTTATACATTAATAATTCTAGAACAATTTTAAACTAGTGAAATCTATTTTGTTCTTTGTGATGAAAAATGTACGTTAAATGTTTGAAGTGTAAAAACTGCTGAGCAAGCGTACCCTTGCCTTTTCAGTTACATTTAGTGGAAGCTGTAATAGAGGCCAGGTTACCTTTGACGCTCCAATATCTGGCCTATAGCAATATGTATTACCTTCTATATTGGCAAACCTGAATAATGCACGGCTCGTCACATTTGGTGAGTTAGCGTTAAAGCCTCTTAACTGCCTTTATTGCAATATAGGAAGATACGAGCTTGTAAATGGATTTTCAAACTACAAATAAGATCTAAAGACCAATGTTCATAAGTATTTATTCCTTCCTGTCATTTATATACAGGGTGTTCTGGAACTCTCTGGAACGTATCAGTAACAATGCATTACTTGTTTGTTATTAATTAATTATTTATAAAATACGTAGAATGGCAAATATTTAAAACAAAATATATATATAAAACTTGCTCAAAATGACGTCCTACAACAAGATTCCACAGTCTCCAGCATTGTACTACACATAGATGAACTCGTTCAAAAATATTTAAATTCTCCTGAATTCTTGCTGTAGCTTCTATAATTGTTCCAAGCAAGTCCATTTCACTCTCCACTGTTGTGCCGTGTACCAGTTCTTTCAAGTACCCCCACAGAATAAAGTCAAATGGTTTGAGGTCAGGGGATATGGCAGGCAATGTACAGGCCCACCACGTCCCATCTACCTCTGTTCAATTGTAGCATGTTCTCTGACGCCCATACCAAAATGACTTGGACCTACACCATTTTGAGACTACATATCATGTCTGATATGAAAGGCACACCCGCTAATCATTTATGGGAGATTTGTCTGAGAAAAAAAAGGTACATAGGGGCATGAAATATGTTAGGTAAAATATAAGGGCCTATTAAAATATATTCAAGCTTGTTTGATTCCCATTAGGCAAGACATAAAAGTTATGATTTACCATGCTGTTTACGGTTTCCTCACTTGTATCGTTATTCATGTTTTTAATCACTATACTTAGCAGTTTAATTAAGTGATGAGCCAGTGTAATTTTGTGATGATCCGGAGCTCGGAGTGTGCACATCGTTATCGCGAGCAAGGTCAATGTGCAACAGGTGAGTTGAATGTGCGTGTGCGGTCGTGAATGAAATTAGGCAAATGTTAAATATATTCTTGTTTGTTATTCTACTGTTAATTTAATATTGTATTTTTTCTGTTGAACATACTATTTACTTTGAAATGAGTACCTGTGGAGTATGCTTAAAGAGTTTTACGCCAAAGCAATGTAAAGTGTCGTGTGTGGAGTGTGAAGTGATATTCCACGAGCAATGTGTTGGAATGACTGAGTCAGATATTGAGGAACTAAAAAGATATGAAAGCATATGTATATGCAAACCCTGCACTGAAGAGAGAATAAAATCTAAAATGTTGGAAGAAAAGGTAGATGGTTAAGGTTTCACTTTAAATGACATCACCTTACAAGAATTGAATAATGAAAATTGGAGGTCTTCCTAGGATTTTAATAAAGCATATGATGTACTTATTAACTTAATACTGAGCTGGAAGAGAATACTGCCACTCTAAAAGAGCAAACTATAAGGGTTAATGAATACATGAAGTTTGTAGAAGAACTTAAAGCTGAAAATAAAAGTTTAAAACATCAAGTAGTGATTCTGGAAGAGAGGCTGGTAGAAGTAGAACAATATTCACAAAGAAATGCATTAGAAATCTATGGAGTTCCGGAGGAAAAAATTAAGATATATTAGAAGCTTTTTAAAAAATGGGAGCTGCGCTGAAGATGACTATTGAAGATGACATGGTGGACACATGTCATAGACTGTACAAGAAACCAGGTATGGAAGGTCTAGCTGGAATTATTGTTAAATTTGTAAGGAGATGGGATAAAGAAGAAATGATTCGAAATAGAAACGTTAAGCGTGAGTTATCTACCCGGCATCTAGATCTACCAATGGACAGACAAATTTATATTAATGAATGTCTTTGTGCTACAAAAAGGAGACTGCTCGCCCTGGCACGTGTCAAGAAGAAGGATCTCGGTTATGCATTCCTGTGGGTGGGAAATGGTAAAAATCTTGATGCGGAAGAAAGAAGGTGAACGTGTGAAAGAAATTGTCAGCCAGCAGGACTTGCAGAAGCTGTGAACACTAGGGAGGACAATAAATAACAGTATGTAATATTGTTTATAAACAGTATTTTTTCTATTTTTTATTTATATTTTGCTTTTAATATAGGCCTATAAATAATTAAGAAATGTCAAAATATGTTTTCATTGTTATTGTTGCATTCTTAAATTTATCACACATTATTCACTTTTATAGTTTATTAATTGTTATGTTTTCGAAAGTCTATAATTTATTTATTTATCCTGCTAAATTATTTATTAATTAAATGGTAGAACTTGAAAATTTAAGTATATTGAACGAAATTTTTGGCTGTGAACTATCAATTCTATACCAAAATATAAGAAGTGTAAGGCAAAACTTTGACACTTTCTTGGTAGAACTATCAGCATACGATAATAAACCAGGAGTAATAGTTTTGTCAGAGGTCTGGATTAGTGAGGAAGATTCAAATATGTTTCATATACCAAACTATATACTAATTGCCAATTATAACTATACTTATAGGGCTAGAGGTGTTATGGTTTATATAAATGATTTTTTTGAATATTTGTGAATATAAACGATTAACTGCTGATGCATTGCTGGATATATTTAAGGCGTGCAATGTATAGCTCAGTCTAGTAGCTGTGTATAGATTAAATAGTAGTAGTAAGGAAGCATTTATATCAGATTTAAGAAATTATTAATGTGACAAAGCAAATGATAAGAATATGATCAATAAAATAACTATAGGGAATATAAATATTGATTTATTAGATGAGAAAAAATAACAGATGATTATAAAATGTTAATGTCGAGCTTTTGATTTGAATATTTAATCAATGTAGGAACCATGATTACTGAGAGATCAGTAACATGCATTGATCATATATTCATTAGGCTACAATATAGAGCTAATTTTCAATATAAGACAGTAATAGAATAGCTGGAGATAACAGACCACGCAATAACAGCTTTGTTCTTATCTTTGATTTTGCAATTTTTGATTTTATCTCTATAGTTTCAGAATGTATAAATTATGGGAAGTGTGTGTCTGGATTGTTTCTGGATATTTGTAAGGCGTTCGATAGTGTTTATTATGACATTTTGTTAAGTATCCTATTTAAGAAAGGCATAAGAGGCTTAGTATATAACTGGTTCCAATCATATTTAAATAATAGAAAACAATGTGTAAGAGTAGGTGATGTTCTGAGTGATGTAGGTGTTATTAAATATGGTATCCCCCAGGTATCGGTACTTGGAGCAATTTTGTTCATCATTTACGTAAATAGTTTGTGTCAAGGAAAGTTTCGAGGTATTTTAAAATCTTTTGCAGATGATACCTCTTTTTGTTATATAGCAAGCACGTGGGAAGAAATGAGACAAGCTATGATTCAGAACTTGAATGCACTCAAGTTCTCAGTACTAAAATTCAACAGTGTAGAAAAGACAAATTATGTAAATTTCAATTTAAGAGAAACCACGGGTTTTTAAAATCACATAATATACAAGTGTATTAATTGTTTAATTAGAAATATTGAATGTAACAGCTGTAAAGTTGTGCAAAGGGTTGAATGTGTAAAATATTTAGGAGTAAATTTCGATCAGAATTTAACCTGGAAGAATCATTTAAATATACTTAAAAATAAGTTGAATAGTATAATGACATATTATTTTTTAATAAATTGTGTCCAGAAGTAGTTCTTCAGACAGTTTATTTTTCTCTTGTTCATAGTAAGATGGAGTATGCTATAACAACATACCAAACAAATACAATGTCTATTTATATAATGCAAAAACGTTTTATAAGATTGATAAAGAACAAACATAGGTATGAGCTTAATATTCAACTGTTTATATGTAAAGGTGTTGCCTTTGAAAAATTTATATGTTTTTAAGGTCATGAAACTTTTCTTTTCAAAAAGTGGTAATAGAATAAAAAATTACAGAGTAGCTACTTTTAGAACCAAACTACGGAATCAAAATATCATTGATGTACCAAAACCGAACACTACATGCTTTACAAAAACATACAATTTTATTGCCCCCAGAATTTCAATAAAATTCCAGATGAAATAAAAAATATACCATTAAATAGACTAATTATCAAACAAATGAAGATATGGTTACTATGTTTCGAAGACGTAGACCTTATGTTTAGCATCATGAAATAGTGTTTGTAAACTGTTGCGGATTGTTTTTACATTAGTTATAAACTGAAATAAACATGTTAAATATGTGTAATAATATTAATGTAAAATGCTAAAATTTTGTATATCTTAGTATTTTGTATCAACTATTTATTAACTTTGAGCTCGATTAAGATAACTTGATTATGTTTATATTTACTAAAAACGGGCTTTGACTTGAGGCGCAATATTGTCTCTTTCATATATATGTATATACTAAATGTATTATATGTTTGGAGGAACAATAAACTATTTTATTATTATTAATAAAAAAAACTACACCATTAAAACAAATGGTTGACATTAAAATCTAATGATTTCTACTTTTCCTTATATCTACAATGCATTACAAATAAACAGCTGATTCACAGTTCTTACTAAATAGTTCATAACTCGCAGACTCATTGTTGACATAAGTGGATATAAAACAGCTGATTAATGATACTCAACACCACATATTTGCTGTTAAACTATGTTTTAGGTGTGCATTGTTGTACTATGGAAATCACATTGATTTACAAAAATTGTCACACCTGGTTATTTATTATTACATTTCAGTAAATAAGGTGTTGTTTGATTTTTCTCTTGGTAGTTAATTTTTTATTATCTTTTAACGTTTTTATAGTAATAACCGATTTCATGAAATTTGACATTAAATAATTTAAAATGCTGTTTATTGAAATGAATGCATTTAAAGCAATGATATTTAATTCTCTTATTTAACTATTAAGCTACACATGTATACTGAATCTTAAATAGTTCTTGAGTTATAAAATAATTAGTAAAAAAACACATACAAACAGCCAGACAGTAAACTAGTCACCGTAGACCCATGTTTATGTTCTGAAATCTGTTTGTCTTGATCTAAGGAACAATTTTTGTTGAACAATTCCAGAGAGTTCTTGAAAACTTGTATATTTTTTTTATCGTCGATGTAAAACTTGCAACAACAATGAAACTTTTATTGATACCTACAACCAACAATCAAGTTTATTATAAGGTATGCTAGTTTATTACACATAATTTAAAAATATTTCAGTGACACATGTTACACAAACAAACCAAATCGACTGTCCATAGTAGTGAAAAACTAATGAAGCTGGGCTCACTTTTACCTTTGGACCCAAGATGGCGGCACAGTGGTACCAACCCTCCCCCCCTCCCCCTCAAATTTCCCTCAAATTCCCAAATTTCCCTCAAATTCCCAAATTACCCTCAAATTTCCCTCAAATTACCCAATTTCCCTCACATTTCCCCCCAAATTTCCCACACATTTCCCCCAAATTACCCTCAAATTCCCCTAAAATTCCCAAATTACCCTCAAATTTCTTTCAAATTACCCAATTTCCCTCACATTACCCACATTTCCCCCCAAATTCCCTTGTTAGACTATATAAAATGAACTTTTTTTGTCCAATATGGCGTCTTTTTCCATATTATACTATATAAAATGCAATTTTTTGTCCAATATGGCGTCTTTCCCGCCCACAACAACTCACACCCCGTGGGAAAATTCCCTCCCCAAAATTCCCTTATCCAAGATGGCGGTCTTTATGCTATATAAAATGTAAAAATATGACAACCAGATCCAATATGGCGTCTTTCCCTTCGTGTACTTCCGGCGACCGTCGACTACCTTCGTACGCGTCGTCTGCTGGTCGGGCACGCATGCGCGGGAACTTGCTACTCTCTGGATTATTTCATATATACACTATAACAAATTAATATTTCATACACTATAATAAAATTAATATTTCATATACTCTATGTGCTCGACCCGATCGTAGCGCACCTGGTGGCAAAACTTAGCACATCCTTTCGGAAACATGACGCCTTCAGAAGGGAAGTCCCCGTGGGAAAATTCCCTCCCTCAAATTCCCTCGTTATACTATAAAAAATACACTCTTAACCTTTTCCATCTCATACTATATAAAATGCAAAAGATAGTGGCCATTTACATATGTACTATATAAAATGCTTTCGTGTACTTCCGGCGACCGTCGGCTACCTTCGTACACGTCGTCTGCTGGTCTGGCGCACACCCAAATGCCACGCTCTGATTACTTATTTAATTTTTATCAACTTTTTAATAAATACACTGTTAATATACGCTCTTACCTTCGGACACTCATCCATGGCTTCCTACACTGTTACCTACCTATACTTATCTATCGAATCACAGATCATCCTCAAGCCCCTACTTAACACTCTAGGCAACCCGCAATACACGTTTTTAATTAATTATTTATTCAAAAATGAAGGGACAATTCTTTATATTTAATCTGTTTATAATTTGTAATACACTGTTATCCTATCCATTTTAAATAATTTCTTATTTTATATTAAATACTCTGTTAACATGCGCTCTTACCTTCAACTACCATCTACTTCTGGTTAACTTCGTATTAACCCGACATCCTCTAAACCTAACACGCTAGCTTAACGCTCTTACCCATGCCTAACTGAACTATTCAACTGTACTTACAAAGTCTACTCGGGCTTTATCGGTCCGTTATTGGTCACAAGCTTCACATTTTCTTTCATTAACTATAACAACTTCCTATTTTCGCCTATTACAAAAGATTACAAAATCCTATTATGTAATCTTACCTAGGTTACATTACTTACTCTCGGCTACTTTTATTATCAATTCTGTGGACTCAAATACCTCACTTCCCATCCACGTACATATCCAGAACCCATCAGCCCCCCTACATAACGAAACAAGCACACCTACCTTCACTTCCTCTCCACAAACATTCCTTCCTTTGTACCGACACTCAAGGACTAATTCACTACCATTTCACAACCCATACACTAGTTATTGGACTGCCGTGCACTGGCAGTCCAAGAGTTCTCGCGCAACACAAGCTGACCTTTGAGGTCAGTGTTAAATTGTTTGCTATTTTAATTGGCACCGCATGGACACTCCACATGTTTATCAACCACATGTTAACCCAAGAGGTCAAGTTTTGTGATATCAGTCTGAGGTCAGTTTTATATTGTCTCCTATCAAAATATAAAGTGTTTGGTTTCAAATATACAGATTTTACTTAACCTACCAATTGAACAAGTTTCAAACATGTATGACCCGGCAACCTTACCATATTTCGTCTATTATTAAACAAAACGAAAGAATTATTGGTATTATAGTCCCGTACTTTTAAAAAAAGAGAGCAATAATAATTTATTTACACGCTACGTTTTATTCAGTAAAATCAATTGATATTCTTGTTATTATCAATTATCATACGTAATACATAGAACCTTTTTTCAATAATTTGTGTTTTATATTTAAATTATTACGAGTAAACTTAATTTTAACTAAGATTTATCAATTTGTTTTGTTGTAAATTCCATAATTTATAAAAATGCTAACACATTACATCGATCTTATGTGTAATAATGAGAGATCGTACATCAAAATTATACCGTATTTTCTAAAGTTTTTATAGTTTAGGTAGGATTTTAAACAATGTGTATAACATTTATAGCTTAATACCATATCAAATTACATTCATACACATTGAAGTCACAAAGTAAAGTTAACAACCTACATTCCCATCAACACATTACCTCCAAGTAGAGGGCTAACAACACTACACCCAATACATGTTTTCATTAAGTCACACTGAAATAGTATACTTTTACCAAGTTAAAGTATTCAGTCCCCCTTTACAAGAATAACTCTACATACGTCCATTGACTATAAACGAAGTATATTAACCAATAATACTTTTAAAACTTATTCATGTCAAGAGACACCCTAACTTTAGTCTTCCGAATTATTGTATGTTAACCAACCTAAACTTACAAATAACAATTAATTGTTGGAAAATGTCTCAGATCAAGCAAGAACTACCAACATAGTAGTCTCCAAACCCCTTAAAATTTAGTTAAAACCACCATAAGTAGGGATATTTGTGTACAAAATATGTTATAATTCCCTAAAAGCATTAAAATGCAGTGTCATAACAATGATATTCACCCTAAACATTAAAAAAAACCTTTAAAATACTCTTATAGAACCTTTAAAAACTTAGTTTGAGCTCAAAACAACGTACAAAACTGATTTAACACTTGTAAATTAATTGTTTAACCTACATAGCTATTTAGTTGGCTCCAAACATTTGGCAAAGTGTAAATCAAATCAAATTAAATCCTTTATTAACACATAATATTTGTTACAATTATAAATTTTATTTGTACAAATTTTGTGTCTTGTCAAATAATTAACTATAACTACTACTAATATAATACTGTATTAATTAATTAATATTTAATAATCTTGTACTACAGACATGTGAGGTAGTCGAATGTATGAAATAATTGTAACTTTGAACACTC
>JAQJVL010004444.1:0-45002 GCA_035578905.1 Stictocephala bisonia
ATATAACCTAAAATTCTATCTTTACAAGTTTACACTATACTATACTAATAATGAACAAAAGAACATACTACAATACATAAGGCAACTCTTAATATTACTTTTTACTATTTTTTTCTAAAGATTGTTAAATTTAAACTATAACATCAAACCTGTTTTGTACATCTTTTTGATCAAGTAACCAATTTTATAATTCTTTTGAAAATTTCACTGTACTCATAATTTGCTTTAATTTTATGGGTAAAAAATTGTATAATTTTGGTGCTAAAAAAAGATAGGAATTTTTAAACACATCTTTATTTACTCTAGGCCTTCTAACATTTCCCCATGAAATATTTCGAGTCAAATAGCCTGGATTTTGCACATTTTCATTTCTGTTTATATAGCTGTCTTTATACTATATATATAAAACCCAATATTTCATATACTCTATGTGGTTGACGCGATTGCAGCGCCCAAAGCAGCAATACACGCGACCCCAACGCCCCTGGCGGCAACGCCGACCTGATCGCAGCGCCCCTAACGGCATCAGCGGGTGACGCACGCGCATCCAAACGCTGTGCTCTGATTGGTCGCTACCTCCGCATCCAAACGCAACGCCCTGATTGGCTGCCATCCCTATTTAACCGACCAACACAAGTAATCTTTCTCACACCTACTGTTAGCCTACCTACTTAATTACTTATTAATTTAATTTCTATCAATTTTCTACTAAATACCCCGGTAACCTAGCTTTCTCATATAATACCTACTGTTAGCCTACCTACTGAATTACTTTTTAATTAAATTTCTATCAATTTTCGTTATAAACACACTGTTAACCTAGCCTTCTCATATAATACCTACTGTTAGCCTAACTACCTAATTACTTATTAATTTAATTTCTATCAATTTTCTATTAAATACCCTGGTAACCTAGCTTTCTCATATAAAACCTACTGTTAGCCTACCTACTGAATTACTTTTTAATTAAATTCCTATCAAGTTTTGCTATAAACACACTGTTAACCTAGCTTTCTTATATAACTTTCTCTCTTAACTTACCTATGTTCCAAGGACCCATCTACGGCTTCCTATTTAAATCAATCCTTTATTTAATTTTTCCTCAACCCTTTAAGTCCACCATACTACCACTACTAAAGTTACAAAACTTTCCCTCGAAGCTTAGATGCGCCAAAGTTTAAGTATAAAAAATACACTTTAAGAGGAAACACCGTGCAACAATCACTCAAACACATATAGTCTTCCCGATACCAAGTGTAGACCTAGTACAATTCGAAAATCCTGAGAAAAACCTATAAATACGAGCCCATGGAGAACCCTATACAGACCACAAGTCAGATTCACTCATAGCGAAAAAGTCCTAAAGCACATCTAATACGAAAAAGTGATATTAATGTACGTAAAATCACAATACACTTTAAAAAACTCTTTGCAATGTTTTAGGTTAAGCGAATAATACCCGTGGGAATTTATTGTACTGTAAGTCGTAAATACAATGTTCAAATTAACTGTTAAATATTTACCGAATATTAAACGTAAGTATATATATCCTTAAATAATAGTGTGTTACTTTAGTCGTATTGTATAGGAATGTAACTGAAATTCTTATATTGACTTCTAATATTTATATCTTTTAAATATAATTATTAATTAAGTAATGTATTTCATAGTGAGCTAATTTCACTATTTTATAAATATCATAAGCACTAAAATGATATTCATAAATATCATTTCGACTTCACGTGCCAACCCCGACGCTCGCTACGCTCGATACACTTCGGCCTCAATATGTAACTATTCAATACAAAAATAGGAGATTAACTATATAACGTAAAATTACAATATTACAGTTTCGAACAATAATGAGTGAACTCAAGACATTGACGTACATGCGTAATTGTATAAACCAAAATACAATATGTGAGAGGTATAGAATGCGGGGTCCCCTTCTGTCCTTTTCTTTAGCTTTTTTAAATCTTTTTTTTATTTTTATAGCAATATTTATTAAAGGGCAGATAAGGGGATTACGTTGGTCCCTAATTGGTTACATACAGAATAACGTTGACATAGAAATACATTAACAAATGCTGTATGATAATATTAAACAATTGTAACAACTTGACAATAACAATGATAAATAGAGTATACGATTAGTAACTATTTAGTGACGAAACGGACAACCTTCCTCTCTCAGGTTTCTCGATCACTGAAGAGGAGTGGCACATGTTGAATGGCAATCCTGCACGAGTACACATTTACGTTTTATTTGTTTTCTTTTCTTTATTTTCATACAGTTAGTTTATTTGTTTGTAATTCCTTTTTCATATCTGCGTAAACGTCGGGGGTGTATACGTTGTAGAATAGTGAGTCTGTGTCAGTCATACAAAGTTTTATGTTTTTTCCATACTTTGCAATTGTCTGCCAGCCAATAGGGTAGGGTGGTGAACTACGCATAGTCCAGACGTGTCGACAGCACTCCCAGCAACAATATCCTAAAACATAAATATATATTAAAAAAATTAGACAAAAAGCTATCAACCCCCTCGTCGCATGCGCGTTTTCACTCTACACATACATACACCTGCTGGTAAACAGCGCAACCAAACGAACACACCAAACACTTTTACAGAAATTGATTTTTTTGAAATAGAACATATCGTATGAGTAAGTATGACAAGTATCTTTTTCCTTTAACGTATGTATTACAGTCCTGGATAATGATAACTAATTCAGTTAATTGCAATATAAAATCAGTGATTATACACGTTACCATCAATGAATCAATCAGTAGCAGTGAAATACCTTCAGAAATATAACCACATAAACCACTCTACACATGCGAACTAAAATCAAGTTCATAAAATTGAAGGCACTCGCCAAATAAAAATTGAATATACATTAACCAATGATTATCAAATTATTGAGAGCACCTACTGTTTAGTTAGTCTTATCTCTGTCATTGGTTAGCATACACATTCTCTTTGATAACTCAATCAATTTTATTTCATGCACAAATAGCATAATTAAGCCTACTAAAGTCTCACAAATACAAATCTTTTTAACAATTTTAGTTCACTGTAATTCCAAACAACAATAAATTGCCAACATGAGATCAAATATAAGCTTGCTTATATTTATGTATAGCATAACAACTACTTCTTACATTCAAAACTTTAATACCTAAAACCTTAGTGTGTAGACACTAAAAATATAGTAATTGGATTTCAAGTTACTTTATATTTGTAAGGGTCAATTTACGAAACATGTTTAACATTTCACTCAGACTATCCTAATTCTGTGGGTAATAAAAAAGATACACAAATCATTAAATAAAATAGCAATAATTGATAACGAAAGTTTAAGTAACAAAGGTAAAAATAAAAGCTTGCTTAATGCTTACAGTTCAACCAATTAAACTTAAATGTCAAAAACCTCGGAAATCATAAGAGAAATCATAACAAGTACGCTTTTCAAATGTATACATATAAAATCCATTTACCACTCATCACGATTTCTCCAAAACCATAAATCCAATTGAATTAAAATGTTTTTGTCTTTTCACCATCTTAACATAAGCCGTGTAAACATTCCTGTATCTCTAAACGCTCCACAGCCGTTATCGCATTCCTCCTTATCAATAATGGTACCAATTCCACTATAACGGAAACATTACCATATCGACAATTACAAATCAAACTAATCTGCTAAACTATTCACCATAGTAATACTTTGAGCAGTGCAATGTATACATGAACATTCTATTTTAGTATATACGAGTAAAAAATAAAATATATTAGTCTTATTGCAAACTATACAATTTGAACATAGTATTGAACATAATAAAGGAAGATTCTACCTTATTAAAAAAAAACAGTAAGTAACGTTAAGTTAGTTTCGAGTAAACTCTTTAAAAACAAATTGTAAAGTTATAATGTGGACACTACTGTGAGATTTCATATTAGTTTAATATTTTTCATAATCTTATTCATATAAAGTACAGATAATGCCTTCTATAACAAAATAACAGATCGTTCAATAAATATAATACCAAAGAAAAACAAGCTAAAAATTGCTATGACTAAGAATAACAACACGTTTAAAGTAACAATTCCAACTAAAAAACTTAGCCAATTTGTATAAAGGCAATAATACTGTAACAGATAAGACTATAGTTAACAATATTGCAATAGGTGAGTGAGCGAGCGTGTGCCTGTAGATAAGAACCTAAAAGTAAATAAAATAAAAAGTAAACAATCATAATCGGTAAGAACATATAACATAGTAAGAGGAATGGAATAATATGTATTTAAAATATAAAAACAATAAAAGCTGTTATATATTTAATAAACATTTCCTCTATCAACATGAGAACATAATAGCCTAAGACGTTAACTTTTACTTCATTAATGAAGTATTTAATTATCAGAACCAAAATCAATGTAGATATACAGAATAACATTAGGAAACAGCTCTCGCTTGCTGTAGACTACAACCAAACATAGGAGGCCTATCCCAGAAGCTTTGTATTACTTTTACAAATAAAACCAAGCTCATTAAGTTATTAAGTAGGCATAGAATTCAACAAATACGTAGGAGACGTAACAAAAATCCTAAAAGGGGTTTTTATTAGTGTAATTACTATACATGCAGACCTAAAAAACGTTAGGATCAGCGGCAGACTATAATGTGTCAGTGTAGAAAATACTACGGATCCTATATGATTCGTTTTCTTTAATGTCAAAAAACATTATTTAACTCTACTTATTCTTATTGTTGCAGTCATGGTGGAGGGAAGTCAAACATGTGTACAACTCCCACAAAATACCTCATCTTGCCACATACAGAACCTTATAACCATGGATGTACATGTAGCCCGGCGTTCTTCTATTATACTACAACGGACACTACAGGGGACGTCTCCTTGTAGTTCTCAACTATTTCCGCTCCATGTTGGATGTGAAGGCAGCATGCCTCGAGACTTAGTGTGTACAGTAAGGGAACCATGGCGTCTGGAGCTCTCGATATCCAATTGTTTGTAACATGATGATTAAAGAAGAACAGATTGTTTAAAAGTTGATGTTCCTCGGTGCCATCTTGGTTTGTAATAATTATCGTACAGTACAAGTGTACTGTACGAATGTGAAAGGGAAAGGTGTGTATTTCCCTATGGAAACGTAAAAAACCTTTAATATTGTAAGCCGTAGTATCTATCATAGCAGTCTTACAAAGGTCTGTTGTAGATTTAGATAAACTTTATGATGCCATTTATTACTCATTATACTATGTACAAAAGTGGTTTTCCGTTGATAAATAAAGAAATAAAGCCGTTCAGGAAATAGGTATAAGGCATTTCCATTAACACTTGTAAGATACCCGAAAATCTAAGGTAGAAGTCTAAACATTAAAGGTTTTGTCATAATATGCAAAAGTTTACCCTTCAACAAACTATGTAGGCTTAACCAGACCTAAGCCAGTAGAACAATATCTAATAGACTGTACAACCAACTCTTCTGTGACGTAATTAATAGGTCTAATACAATGATTGGAACTCATAGCTTGATTTTTATATTATAGTGTACAAAGACGATTCAAGACTAATCGAACAGTACTTTATTTGCCCCTCACCAAATAAAATGTATTAACCATCCTCTTGTAAACGCTTTAAACCATTTCCAATGTAGGCCTCAGATGAAAACAGGCTATGAGCCATTTATTCAAAAAGTCAGTAACAATAATGCATTGACACATTTCATTAAATTCAGTAAAATCAATTGATATTCCCGCTACTTTCAATTATCATACGTAATACATAGAACCTCTTTCAATAATTCGTGCTTTATATTTAAATTATTACGAGTAAACTTAATTTTAACAAAGTTTTATCTATTTGTTTCCTTGTAAACTCCGTAATTTATACATACCAACACATCAATCTTACGTCTAATAATGAGAGACCGTACATCAAAATTATACCCTATTTTCTAATGTCCCTATAGTGTAGGTAGAACTTCAAACAATATGTATTAAGCTTATAGCGTAATACCTATCAAATTACATTCATACACATTGAAGTCACAAAATAAAGTTAACAACCTTCATCTACATCAACATAGTACCCCCAAGTAGAGGGCTTACATCACTACACTCAATACAAGTTGTCATTAAGTCACACTGAAATAGTAAACTCTTAACAAGGTAAAGTATGCACTCCCTCTTTACATACAGTCATTGACTATAAATGAAGTATAGTAACCAATAATACTTTTAAAACTTATACATGTCAAGAGACGCCCTAACTTTATTCTACCGAATCACCAGATGTGAACCAACCTAAACCTTCAAATAACAATTACAATATCCACAAACATATGATAAATTAAGTGTAATAATCTCAAACACAAGGTGATTCCTCACACTTTATATACACCGTAACAATACAATATGTACTGTATCTGAGACGTTAATCTTACAGGTATTGGTCCTGAACGAGTGTAGATGAACGAGTTTAGTCTCTGTCACTAACTAAGGCTGCTGAACCCTTTGATTATCACCTACTAACAACACAATAGTCAGGGAAACTATGGAAACTATGGAACCCAAACTCCTTAAAATTTAGTTAAAATGCCCATAAATAGGGTTACTTGTGTACAAAATATGTTATAATTTCCTAAAAGCATTAAAATACAGTTCCATAACAATGATATTCCCCCTAAACATTAAAAAACCCTGTTCAAGCTCAAAACAACGTACAAAACTAACGTAACTCCTGTAAATTAATTGTTCAACCTATATAGCTATTCAGTTGACTCCAATCAGCTGGCAAAGAGTAAGTAGCCAATAGGAATAAATTCTCTATAATGTCCACACTTTAAGTCTAGTTTTAACAAAATTTAGTACTAATGATCCGTTACACATTAAACAAATAAACGAATAGTCAGTCGAAATGCGTCTATCGAAGAAACCTTGGTATTAACAGTAAGAAAGTTTGGTTTCTTTTGACTGTAAAATACTCGATCACAAAATGTATATTCACCACTCTCAGAGACCCAAACACATGGAGAACCTAGAACACACTACACCCTTGATAGATCACCTTCCTATTCATTACATAAGGCCCCTGACCATCCATCTACCTATCCATAAGCACATGTACAAGACACCTACCAAGCTCCATAACCCTTCCTATCTCGTAGTAAGACTCCCTTACCCACTCCGCCAACACACAGTTATCTTTACAGACCAACTTCCCTCTAAACACACAATATTAATGACAGACAACCTACTTTACATTCAAGACCTTCCACCTATCCAACACACATGCACAAGACACCTACCAAACACCAATACCCTTCCTATCCAGTAGTAAGACCCTTCTACCCACTTATCCAACACATAGTCCTCCAGATAGACCACTCACCCCACTCCGACACATAACACATTTGACACACCACTTACTTAACATACAAGACTGACCATACACCCTACATAGAAGACGTTTGATTATCCACTCACCTACGCAATACACACAAAACACTTGTTTGATCACACACCTATTTATCAAACAGAAGCCGACACCCACCCCACCTTCCCAAAGCATAAGACTTTTGAAGGATCACCTACCAAACATACAAAAATCATGATGAACAAACTACACACTGCGCAGACATGACCAAATATACCATCATACTAACATGAAAACAGTCCTATTGATATACCCCCACCTACCCAATATACGTACCACACACCATACATACAATACTTATGTTTAACCACTCACATACTAAACACACAAGACTCTTGATTGTCCATTCATTAACGTAAAACATGTGGATGACCTATGGACCAAACTAACATAAATCCTGATATTTCACACACCTAGCCCTTTTATATACTTTAGACGGTCCACTTACTCATTACACCTGGTCTGCAGAAGTTGGGTAGGGCATTTTACGCTCCGTCTATTTGTTGTTACTAAGTCGTTATTTTGCCTGTGACGTCCTTCATCAGTTCGTCTTAGTGTCTTGTTGATCTTTGCTGAGTTGTTTCTTCCATCAACAGTGTCAGACCCTCGTGAGTAAATGAATGTGGGACTCATTGACTAACACAACTCGACACGCCAGCAAGTGCCGCCACCATCATTGTCAGCATTATCGTCCTCGGCGCAGTCAGAGCACGCCGCTGCCAACTGGCGCTCGGCGCAGAAAATATCCCCGCTCGTGACTAACCTGTGTACGTTGAAGATCGCCGCTCTCTACCTGGCCGCTGCGAGTGATTATAGTTGCGCCTTCAATTTCTTGGCCGCAACCTATCTACCCATGCGGCGTGCGGATTGCAGCTCGTCATATACTGGCGTCTAATAGACATTCTGGCCGCTGCAAGTGATTTTGATTACGCCTTTAACTTCTTTGCTGTAATGCTAATACCTGTGTGTTTGGCGGCTTGCTGTCCCTCACTCAGAGGAGAACTGTATTTCTTACGATACGTCAAAGTGTTTGTGTCAATACAATAAAATGGTGATAACGCGGGGCATGTCTAATTATACTGCCAATCTAATTGAGGAGGCGTTTGCCAACACAGACAATCTGGACGTTGACACAGAAACTCTTCTCACAAATATCTGCCTCGATTTGAAAAAGTTAGAGGCTAATCACCCTCACATCACTTTGTCAGATCTTCAGCTGAATATCTCCAGCTTACTTCAGCGTTTGGACAATGCTTTAGCTTCTGAAAAGAATTCTGGGGCAGTTATTAAGGACCTTCAGTGCAACATCTTGACTCTCGAATCCCGACTGGAACGAGAAAAACAGCAGCGGCAATCTGATCTCAACGCTTCATTTAACGAACTAGATATCATCCGTGAAGAAAAAGACGCTGTTTAAAAAAATAACAGTGGAATGCTGTCTAGCCTTACTGATGTAAAAACTAAGTTAAAAAATAAGTCTGATGAATGTCTATCTTTGCAGTCTTTGATTGGCGAGAATGATTCAATTATTGCTAAACTTAAGTCAGACCTTGTGGTTAGTAATAATCAAAAACTAGAACTGACTAGATTTGTAACTGATCTAAAATCCTCAGTTAAAAAAGCTGAGGAAAAATCCTGGCTTAAAAGTAGATGGGTGGATGATACCATTCTCGATACTTTCTTTCAGTCTTTTAGTAGTAATAACAAAGACAGCTTATCCAGGGTAATTTTTATGGGTCCCTCTGTAACTCAGCTTGTAAACCATGGTACTTGTAATGATGTAAAAGCTCTTTTAGGTGAACTTATGTTTAACAGCTTTGATTATGCGTTTTTGTGTGTTAGTAATAACACAGCCACTTTACAGCAAGATACTGGTTCGCACTTGAGCTTGCTGTTTGTTGACATTTCTAGTCACTTGGTTTACCATTTAGATTCATTGCTTGGCATAAACTCAGTAGTTGCAAAAGCTGTAACAATTAAACTGGGCTTCAAGGCAAACAGTTTCCATGAGTTGAGTTGCACTCAACAAAACAATAGTTATGAATGTGGCCTAAGCGTACTGGTCAACGCTAAGTTCATTAACGAGGGCTTTTGCCAAAAAACTATGCCAGGTGCTGGGAGTTCGTTCAGTAACTGGTATGCACTGTTTGTCGACGGTCCTAGTGGCCTTTTGATAAGAAATAAGTCTGAGGTAGCTCCATCTGAGCCAACCACTGCAAAGCCCAATCATGTCCCAAACTGTTCACCATCCGCTGTCAATGTTCATAATAGAGACCAAGTTTTGAGTTCTAGCACTATCAATTGTGATGGTACCCCATCAACTAAAAAATCAGAAAAATGGGTAAAAGTAAAACCTAAGGGTATACGTACCAAAAATACAAGAACAAATGTTAATTCCCTCCCAAGTAACCACATTGTTGAATGTACAAATCGTTTTCAAGCCCTTGAGTTGGAGGGTACCTGTATTAATGATACAACAATTTGCAATTCATCTGGTAAATGGCAACAAAAGTCGTTCATACGACAAACAAATAAACCTGGGATTTCTGTAAATGTACCAAATCAAAGTAGTTCTAAAGTGGGTAAAGAAACCTTTACTCGTCGCAATGTCCTGCACTCAGATGTAAGAGTAAAGGTTTCTAGTGACATAAGCGGTCCAAAGTATACAATACAAGCAAATGAGAAGATCCAGGAAACTCCGATGTCTAATGTTTTATTGATTGGGGACTCACTTCTGCGTTACTCAGGGAAAAGGTGTGCAGATGGTGGGGCTATCGTGGATATAAATCCGGGAGCTAAAATTTCTCATATTAAAGATAAGCTTGGGAAATATAAATCTGCACAACCTAAAATAATATATCTTCTTGTTGGTACTAACAACCTTGTTCATGGTTACAATGGGGGGCCTGGGTATAATGGTGGTTGGGGTAAGCGCACGGTGCTTCACTCTATGGCTGACCTGTTGAGTACAGCAAAACAAGAATTCCCAAACTCTATCATAATTGTAAATAGTGTTCTGACAAGGAAGGATATCAATCAGAAAGCCCTTTTTTATTTTAATGAGCAGCTGATGTTGATGTGCAATAATTTCAACGTCGAGTTCCTTGACACTAGCGCTGTGGTTGAATATCATCATCTAGCGCGTGATGGGACACACTTGAATCGGAAGGGAAATGATTGTTTTGGTGATCTTATTTTTCACTCATTGAAAATAATTCATGAGGCTGTGTCTGCTGAGCCAAAAGGTCCCAGCCCTCAGTTATCGCATACTGTTGATTCAGTTTCCCCATCTTTAATTCGTAACCTGTCGGGAAACGGCACCGAGACTCTACCGACAGTTGTAGAGTAGCGCAAGTAAATATTAGATCACTGAATACGGGCTTTGAAGAGCTGTGTTCGGTGATTGACGACTTCCAGTTTGACCTGTTGGGAATCACAGAGTCATGGTTATCTTCGGAGACCCCCTCTCATGTTTTTGATGTCCCTTGCTATTCGCTCCATCGTTGTGATAGGCCCACTGGTTTGGGAGATGGTGGTGGAGGTATAGTTCTCTATGTAAAACAAGAAATTAAGTTTGTTCGTCTTTATCTTCAAAATGTTGACAACCGTATTGAATACATCAGCGGTGTGGTTAATCTTAAAGGTTTAAAGCTACTTATCTGCATTGCATACAGGCCCCCAGACGTTCCATATTCGACCTTGAGCTCCTTAATCCACGCTCTGTACATCGACGAGTCACCAGGTGTTGATTCAGTGATTTTGCTGGGTGATTTGAATGTCAATCTTCTGAACCAAAAGAGAGCAGATGTAAAATATCTCGAAAGAATTTTACAATCAATGGGCCTTTCTCAGATTATAAAGGAGCCCACACGTGTCACAGAAAGTTCATTTTCTCTTATTGATTTGATAATTGTAGACAAGACCCATTACCTTGACGTAGGAATGGTTGATACCTCCAGCATTTTTACTCACAATGGTAGACGGATCACCGACCACAGGTTGACTTATTGTGACGTGCCTTGCAAAAAATCCAAATCCAAAGAAAGGTTTATTACATATAGGAATTTTAGAGATTTTGACGGTGATACGTTTATTGATGTTGCTTCCAATATACACTGGGATAACATAATGACTCATCAAAACGTGGATGATATCACTAATGTGCTAACAACAAAAATAGTCCAAGTGTTTGATGAATGTGCACCCTTGGTGAGAAAAAGAATAACAAGAAAGAAAGCTCCTTGGAGGGATTTAAACATAGCATACCTTACTAAAAAAAAGAATAATTGTAAACATATTTATTTGTCTCTGAAAACACAGGTTACTAGGAATGCATACTGCAGGGCTCGTAATGCACTCAATGTGGCCATACGATCAGCGAAAAGGAAGTATTTTACTGATACTTTGAATACAAAAAACTCTAAAACTTTCTGGGCTACTTTAAGAGCTGGTGGTTTGATGAGATCAGTTGAAGAAAAGGACCATTCTGTTGAACTAGAAGATTTGAATCATTACTTCTCAACTATGGGTTGTAACGGGACAGTGAGCACAGAAAAACTGAAATTCTTTAACAGTAACAAATGTGCAGGGATAGATTCTACTTTCACTTTTTCTCCTGTCTCCGAAAGTAAGGTAAAGGAGTTGATGAACAGTATCACAAGTACTGCATTTGGTGTGGATGGAATATCCATAAAAATGCTTAGAGGCCTGAGTCCCTTTTGCATTGGAGCAGTTTCTCACCTGGTCAATGTATCATTGAAAACTGGCAACTTCCCTTCTAGTTGGAAGCAGAGCGTGGTGGTTCCTCTGCCAAAGACTCTCAATCCTACCTTAGTTTCAGACTTTCGACCTATCTCACTCCTTCCTGTCATCTCCAAAATACTGGAAAAAGTTGTGGCAGAACAACTAGTCTTATATTTAGAATCTGAAGGATTACTTCCTATAACACAGTCAGGATTTAGGCAGGGTTTTAGCACTTGCTCAGCGCTTCTCAATGTTATTGATGAAATTATTTCAGCTAAAGATAAGGGCCTAGAGAGTGTGATTACTTCCCTTGACTTCTCCCAAGCCTTTGATTCGGTGAATTTTGATTTGTTGCTAGCAAAGCTAAGATTTTACCAGTTTGATGATATCTCAGTTAGATGGTTTTCATCTTATTTGTCTGGGCGTACGCAATGTACAAAGGTAAACGGGAAGTTATCGACAGCACTTCCTAGGTTCGTCGGTGTTCCTCAAGGCAGTTGCTTAGGACCGATTCTCTTTCTTATATACACAGCAGATTTGAAAGATCACTTGAGTCACTGTTCTTTGCACTCCTACGCGGATGATTCACAGCTATTGATTTCTTTTAAACCCTCAGAAACGGCTGAGGCTGTCCGTCATGTCAACACTGATTTAGAAAGTGTAAAGAAATGGTCAGACGATCATGGTTTGCTATTGAATTCTAACAAATGCTCTGTGATGCTTGTAGACCGGTTGTCTTCGAGTAGTCAGTCAGTGAATAGCTGCGCTGAACGGTGTATAGTTGTGGACGGTAAGCCTTTGATGTCAAGTAATAGTCTAAAGATTCTTGGTGTCACTATCGACTCCCAACTCGATTTTTCCAATCATGTCAAAGCTATATGTAAAACAGTGACAGTGAGATTAAAGGCCCTTTACAGATTAAGCACAATTTTGCCAGAATCTTCCAAGCTGGAAATTGTTCGTTCAACAATATTTCCTGCTATACATTATGCTCTTCCAGCTTTTGCTTGTGGTCTGACTCAGGAAAATTTGATGATCCTTACTCGTCTGCAGAACAGAGCACTGAGATTCGTTTACAATCTGAAAAAATTCGACCACATCAGCGAGTACAGATTAAATGCTAAGGTGTTGTCTATCATGGGTGTCTCCGACTTGCAAACCGTCAATCTGGTCCACAAAATTCTTCAGACGGGAAAACCTGAATACCTCAGGAATAAGCTGGTATTCAGGCAAGAAATTATTGTGCGTAGTACCCGTCAGGACAGCCTATTGCACCTGCCAAAGACAAAGCTGGAAACGGGGAAAAAGGGTTTTAGCTACTTTGGACCAAAGAAATACAATGCTTTGTCACCCACTTTAAAAAGTTATAGCTATAAGAAATTTAAGGGGAGTGTGAAGGTGGTGTTTGCCTGACCCATGCATATGCATTAGGTTAGTTATATAGTTTGTTGTTTTAAGTTTATTTTATGGTTTACGTGTTCTATATGTCTGACAAGAGTTGTCATGAAAAACAGTTTTGTACTGATGAACGCTTGCTAAATAAAGACCTTATTTATTTATTTATTTTATTTTATTTACACAGTCCTGTTGATAGACGTGACGAGTAGGTATCCCATTCCCAATGTTCTTAACACACAAGTCTTTTTACGACCACTTATCCACAATACATAACTCATGATACACCTACCACATACTCTGTAAACATGACTTAATAGAAAGACCCTTTACAAAACACACTGTCCCTTGATAAAACACCCACCTAATCAGCACAAAAGACTTGATAGAACACCTACTTAGCATTCAAGACGTACCACACATTCTACATCAACCATCTACATACTCAACAGAAAAAAAGACCAACCACACACTCTACATATAAGACTCTTGGTTGGTCATTCATGGAACATTCATGGAAGACCTACCTACCAAACATCCAACACTCTTGACTGACCACTCACCTACTCAACACCTCTGATACACCATTCACCTGAACATTACATAAAACCTTAGATTGACACCCAACATCCATGGAAGACCTACCTACCTACGTAACATCCAACACTCTTAACTTACCACTCACCTACTCAACACCTCTGATACACCATTCACTTGAACATTACATAAAACCTTGGATTGACACCATTCATTCATGGTAGACCAACCTTCCAAACATACGACTCAACCACCAACAAAAAACAAGACTTCACGTATAACCACCCATTTAACATACAAGACCAACCACACACCATACAATCACGACTTAACATGATCAACCCACCTACCACCTACATAACATCCAACACTCTTGACTTACCACTCACCTACTCAACACACAGATAGACTTCGTAACCAACCATTACATAAAACCGTAGATCGACACCCAACATTCATGGAAGACCTACCTACCAAACGTACAACTTGATCGACCACCCACCTACTCAATACCTCTGATACACCATTCACCTGGACATTACATAAAACCTTATATTGACATCCAACATCCATGGAAGACCTACCTACCTACCTACGTAACATCCAACACTCTTGACTTACCACTAACCTACTCAACACCTCTGATACACCATTCACTTGAACATTACATAAAACCTTAGATTGACACCATTCATTCATGGTAGACCTACCTACCAAACATACAACTTGACCGACCACCCACCTACACATCACACACAGTACTCTCAATAGATCACTTAACTACCTATTACATGAAGCCTCCGATTGACTCACAATCATAACATTCATGAACAACAAACCTTCCAAACATACGACTCGACCACCAACAATAAACAAGACTTCACGTATATCCACCCATTTAACATACAAGACCAACCACACACCATACAATCATGACTTAACATGATCAACCCTCCTACCACCTACGTAACATCCAACACTCTTGACTTACCACTCACCTACTCAACACACAGATAGACTTCGTAACCAACCATTACATAAAACCGTAGATCGACACCCAACATTCATGGAAGACCTACCTACCAAACGTACAACTTGATCAACCACCCACCTACTTAACGCCTCTGATACACCATTCACCTGAACATCACATAAAACCTTAGAATGACACCCAACAATCATGGAAGACCTACCTACCAAACGTACAACTTGATCGACCACCCACCTACTCAACACCTCTGATACACCATTACATAAAACCTTAGAATGAGACCCAACATTCATGGAAGACCTACCTACCAAACGTACAACTTGATCGACCACCCACCTTCACATCACACTTTCATCTTGATAATCCAATCACCCTCCCATTAAAAGACTCTCCACCTGCTCAACATACATTACCTCTGATACATCATCCACTTGAACATTACATAAAACCTGTGATATTCCACCCAATCACCAAACACACACGACTCTTAATAGACCAATCCACCTACCTCTGCACACACGCCTACCTTAGGACACACTCTACACCCACCACTCATTCTTCAGACAAAACTCCTGGAGACCTACCCATCCACCATAAAAACACTATTACTTCATATAATCATGTTTTAAAATAACATTATTACACTGTAAGATAGGTTTAATATAGCTAAAGACCTAAAATGTTTCATAAAATTCTGTTTCTCTAGATATATGAGAGCCGTTGATGGAAAACATCCAAACTAAACATAGAAAATAAGAATCAGCTAGTAGTTTAATAGAAATTCTGCTATACAACTAAAAAATACGAGAGAAAGTTAGGTTTAAAAACAATGAACATAGAAAAAGTTAGGTTTAAAAACAATGAACATAGAAAAAGTTAGGTTTAAAAATGAACATAGAAAAAGTTAGGTTTAAAAATGAACATAGAAAAAGTTAAGTTTAAAAAATTAAACATAGAAAAAGTTAGGTTTAAAAACAATGAAACATAGAAAAAGTTATGTTTAAAAAAATTAAATATAGACAAAGTTAGGTTAGCAAACATCAGAAAAGTAAGTCTAACAATCAACCAAAAGGTTGATTGCTATCCTTACTTTTCCGAAAAGTTGTTAAAATTAACAAAAGTCAATTTTAACTGAACTTTTCTGATGTTTGCTAACCTAACTTTTTCTATGTTTAATTTTTTTAAACCTAACTTTTTCTATGTTTCATTGTTTTTAAACCTAACTTTTTCTATGTTTAATTTTTTTAAACTTAACTTTTTCTATGTTCATTTTTAAACCTAACTTTTTCTATGTTCATTTTTAAACCTAATTTTTTCTATGTTCATTGTTTTTAAACCTAACTTTTTCTATGTTCATTGTTTTTAAATCTAACTTTTTCTATGTATATTGTTTTGAAACCTAACTTTCTCTCGTATTTTTTAGTTGTATAGTAGAATTTCTATTAAACTACTAGCTGATTCTTATTTTCTATGTTTAGTTTGGATGTTTTCTATCAACGGCTCTTATATATCTAGAGAAAACAGAATTTTATAAAACATTTTAGGTCTTTAGCTAGTTGAGCAGGTGGAGAGTCTTTTAATGGGAGGGTGATTGGATTATCAAGATGAAAGTGTGATGTGAAGTTGGGTGGTCGATCAAGTTGTAAGTTTGTTAGGTAGGTCTTCCATGAATGTTGGGTCTCATTCTAAGGTTTTATGTAATGTTCAGGTGAATGGTGTATCAGAGGTGTTGAGTAGGTGGGTGGTCGATTAAGTTGTACGTTTGGTAGGTAGGTCTTCCATGATTGTTGGGTGTCATTCTAAGGTTTTATGTGATGTTCAGGTGAATGGTGTATCAGAGGCGTTGAGTAGGTGGGTGGTCGATCAAGTTGTACGTTTGGTAGGTAGGTCTACCATGAATGTTGGGTGTCGATCTACGGTTTTATGTAATGGTTGGTTACGAAGTCTATCTATGTGTTGAGTAGGTGAGTGGTAAGTCAAGAGTGTTGGATGTTACGTAGGTGGTAGGAGGGTTGATCATGTTAAGTCATGATTGTATGGTGTGTGTTTGGTCTTGTATGTTAAATGGGTGGTTATACGTGAAGTCTTGTTTTTTGTTGGTGGTCGAGTCGTATGTTTGGAAGGTTGGTTGTTCATGAATGTTAGGATTGTGAGTCAATCGGAGGCTTCATGTAATAGGTAGTTAAGTGATCTATTGAGAGTACTGTGTGTGATGTGTAGGTGGGTGGTCGGTCAAGTTGTATGTTTGGTAGGTAGGTCTACCATGAATGAATGGTGTCAATCTAAGGTTTTATGTAATGTTCAAGTGAATGGTGTATCAGAGGTGTTGAGTAGGTGAGTGATAAGTCAAGAGTGTTGGATGTTACGTAGGTAGGTAGGTCTTCCATGGATGTTGGATGTAAATCCAAGGTTTTATGTAATGTCCAGGTGAATGGTGTATCAGAGGTGTTAAGTAGGTGGGTGATCGATCAAGTTGTACGTTTGGTAGGTAGGTCTTCCATGAATGTTGGGTGTCGATCTACGGTTTTATGTAATGGTTGGTTACGAAGTCTATCTGTGTGTTGAGTAGGTGAGTGGTAAGTCAAGAGTGTTGGATGTTATGTAGGTGGTAGGTGGGTTGATCATGTTAAGTCGTGATTGTATGGTGTGTGGTTGGTCTTGTATGTTAAATGGGTGGTTATACGTGAAGTCTTGTTTTTTGTTGGCGGTCGAGTCGTATGTTTGGAAGGTTGGTCTACCATGAATGAATGGTGTCAATCCAAGGTTTTATGTAATGTTCAAGTGAATGGTGTATCAGAGGTGTTGAGTAGGTGAGTGGTAAGTTAAGAGTGTTGGATGTTACGTAGGTAGGTAGGTCTTCCATGGATGTTGGGTGTCAATCTAAGGTTTTATGTAATGTTCAGGTGAATGGTGTATCAGAGGTGTTGAGTAGGTGAGTGGTCAGTCAAGAGTGTTGGATGTTTGGTAGGTAGGTCTTTCATGAATGATCCATGAATGACCAACCAAGAGTCTTATATGTAGAGTGTGTGGTTGGTCTTTTTTTCTGTTGAGTATGTAGATGGTTGATGTAGAATGTGTGGTACGTCTTGAATGCTAAGTAGGTGTTCTATCAAGTCTTTTGTGCTGATTAGGTGGGTGTTTTATCAAGGGACAGTGTGTTTTGTAAAGGGTCTTTCTATTAAGTCATGTTTACAGAGTATGTGGTAGGTGTATCATGAGTTATGTATTGTGGATAAGTGGTCGTAAAAAGACTTGTGTGTTAAGAACATTGGGAATGGGATACCTACTCGTCACGTCTATCAACAGGACTGTGTAATGAGTAAGTGGACCGTCTAAAGTATATAAAAGGGCTAGGTGTGTGAAATATCAGGATTTATGTTAGTTTGGTCCATAGGTCATCCACATGTTTTACGTTAATGAATGGACAATCAAGAGTCTTGTGTGTTTAGTATGTGAGTGGTTAAACATAAGTATTGTATGTATGGTGTGTGGTACGTATATTGGGTAGGTGGGGGTATATCAATAGGACTGTTTTCATGTTAGTATGATGGTATATTTGGTCATGTCTGCGCAGTGTGTAGTTTGTTCATCATGATTTTTGTATGTTTGGTAGGTGATCCTTCAAAAGTCTTATGCTTTGGGAAGGTGGGGTGGGTGTCGGCTTCTGTTTGATAAATAGGTGTGTGATCAAACAAGTGTTTTGTGTGTATTGCGTAGGTGAGTGGATAATCAAACGTCTTCTATGTAGGGTGTATGGTCAGTCTTGTATGTTAAGTAAGTGGTGTGTCAAATGTGTTATGTGTCGGAGTGGGGTGAGTGGTCTATCTGGAGGACTATGTGTTGGATAAGTGGGTAGAAGGGTCTTACTACTGGATAGGAAGGGTATTGGTGTTTGGTAGGTGTCTTGTGCATGTGTGTTGGATAGGTGGAAGGTCTTGAATGTAAAGTAGGTTGTCTGTCATGAATATTGTGTGTTTAGAGGGAAGTTGGTCTGTAAAGATAACTGTGTGTTGGCGGAGTGGGTAAGGGAGTCTTACTACGAGATAGGAAGGGTTATGGAGCTTGGTAGGTGTCTTGTACATGTGCTTATGGATAGGTAGATGGATGGTCAGGGGCCTTATGTAATGAATAGGAAGGTGATCTATCAAGGGTGTAGTGTGTTCTAGGTTCTCCATGTGTTTGGGTCTCTGAGAGTGGTGAATATACATTTTGTGATCGAGTATTTTACAGTCAAAAGAAACCAAACTTTCTTACTGTTAATACCAAGGTTTCTTCGATAGACACATTTCGACTGACTATTCGTTTATTTGTTTAATGTGTAACGGATCATTAGTACTAAATTTTGTTAAAACTAGACTTAAAGTGTGGACATTATAGAGAATTTATTCCTATTGGCTACTTACTCTTTGCCAGCTGATTGGAGTCAACTGAATAGCTATATAGGTTGAACAATTAATTTACAGGAGTTACGTTAGTTTTGTACGTTGTTTTGAGCTTGAACAGGGTTTTTTAATGTTTAGGGGGAATATCATTGTTATGGAACTGTATTTTAATGCTTTTAGGAAATTATAACATATTTTGTACACAAGTAACCCTATTTATGGGCATTTTAACTAAATTTTAAGGAGTTTGGGTTCCATAGTTTCCATAGTTTCCCTGACTATTGTGTTGTTAGTAGGTGATAATCAAAGGGTTCAGCAGCCTTAGTTAGTGACAGAGACTAAACTCGTTCATCTACACTCGTTCAGGACCAATACCTGTAAGATTAACGTCTCAGATACAGTACATATTGTATTGTTACGGTGTATATAAAGTGTGAGGAATCACCTTGTGTTTGAGATTATTACACTTAATTTATCATATGTTTGTGGATATTGTAATTGTTATTTGAAGGTTTAGGTTGGTTCACATCTGGTGATTCGGTAGAATAAAGTTAGGGCGTCTCTTGACATGTATAAGTTTTAAAAGTATTATTGGTTACTATACTTCATTTATAGTCAATGACTGTATGTAAAGAGGGAGTGCATACTTTACCTTGTTAAGAGTTTACTATTTCAGTGTGACTTAATGACAACTTGTATTGAGTGTAGTGATGTAAGCCCTCTACTTGGGGGTACTATGTTGATGTAGATGAAGGTTGTTAACTTTATTTTGTGACTTCAATGTGTATGAATGTAATTTGATAGGTATTACGCTATAAGCTTAATACATATTGTTTGAAGTTCTACCTACACTATAGGGACATTAGAAAATAGGGTATAATTTTGATGTACGGTCTCTCATTATTAGACGTAAGATTGATGTGTTGGTATGTATAAATTACGGAGTTTACAAGGAAACAAATAGATAAAACTTTGTTAAAATTAAGTTTACTCGTAATAATTTAAATATAAAGCACGAATTATTGAAAGAGGTTCTATGTATTACGTATGATAATTGAAAGTAGCGGGAATATCAATTGATTTTACTGAATTTAATAAAATGTGTCAATGCATTATTGTTACTGACTTTTTGAATAAATGGCTCATAGCCTGTTTTCATCTGAGGCCTACATTGGAAATGGTTTAAAGCGTTTATAAGAGGATGGTTAATACATTTTATTTGGTGAGGGGCAAATAAAGTACTGTTCGATTAGTCTTGAATCGTCTTTGTACACTATAATATAAAAATCAAGCTATGAGTTCCAATCATTGTATTAGACCTATTAATTACGTCACAGAAGAGTTGGTTGTACAGTCTATTAGATATTGTTCTACTGGCTTAGGTCTGGTTAAGCCTACATAGTTTGTTGAAGGGTAAACTTTTGCATATTATGACAAAACCTTTAATGTTTAGACTTCTACCTTAGATTTTCGGGTATCTTACAAGTGTTAATGGAAATGCCTTATACCTATTTCCTGAACGGCTTTATTTCTTTATTTATCAACGGAAAACCACTTTTGTACATAGTATAATGAGTAATAAATGGCATCATAAAGTTTATCTAAATCTACAACAGACCTTTGTAAGACTGCTATGATAGATACTACGGCTTACAATATTAAAGGTTTTTTACGTTTCCATAGGGAAATACACACCTTTCCCTTTCACATTCGTACAGTACACTTGTACTGTACGATAATTATTACAAACCAAGATGGCACCGAGGAACATCAACTTTTAAACAATCTGTTCTTCTTTAATCATCATGTTACAAACAATTGGATATCGAGAGCTCCAGACGCCATGGTTCCCTTACTGTACACACTAAGTCTCGAGGCATGCTGCCTTCACATCCAACATGGAGCGGAAATGGTTGAGAACTACAAGGAGACGTCCCCTGTAGTGTCCGTTGTAGTATAATAGAAGAACGCCGGGCTACATGTACATCCATGGTTATAAGGTTCTGTATGTGGCAAGATGAGGTATTTTGTGGGAGTTGTACACATGTTTGACTTCCCTCCACCATGACTGCAACAATAAGAATAAGTAGAGTTAAATAATGTTTTTTGACATTAAAGAAAACGAATCATATAGGATCCGTAGTATTTTCTACACTGACACATTATAGTCTGCCGCTGATCCTAACGTTTTTTAGGTCTGCATGTATAGTAATTACACTAATAAAAACCCCTTTTAGGATTTTTGTTACGTCTCCTACGTATTTGTTGAATTCTATGCCTACTTAATAACTTAATGAGCTTGGTTTTATTTGTAAAAGTAATACAAAGCTTCTGGGATAGGCCTCCTATGTTTGGTTGTAGTCTACAGCAAGCGAGAGCTGTTTCCTAATGTTATTCTGTATATCTACATTGATTTTGGTTCTGATAATTAAATACTTCATTAATGAAGTAAAAGTTAACGTCTTAGGCTATTATGTTCTCATGTTGATAGAGGAAATGTTTATTAAATATATAACAGCTTTTATTGTTTTTATATTTTAAATACATATTATTCCATTCCTCTTACTTTGTTATATGTTCTTACCGATTATGATTGTTTACTTTTTATTTTATTTACTTTTAGGTTCTTATCTACAGGCACACGCTCGCTCACTCACCTATTGCAATATTGTTAACTATAGTCTTATCTGTTACAGTATTATTGCCTTTATACAAATTGGCTAAGTTTTTTAGTTGGAATTGTTACTTTAAACGTGTTGTTATTCTTAGTCATAGCAATTGAACGATCTGTTATTTTGTTATAGAAGGCATTATCTGTACTTTATGTGAATAAGATTATGAAAAATATTAAACTAATGTGAAATCTCACAGTAGTGTCCACATTATAACTTTACAAGTTGTTTTTAAAGAGTTTACTCAAAACTAACTTAACGTTACTTACTGTTTTTTTTAATAAAGTAGAATCTTCCTTTATTATGTTCAATACTATGTTCAAATTGTATAGTTTGCAATAAGACTAATATACTTAATTTTTTACTCGTATATACTAAAATAGAATGTTCATGTATACATTGCACTGCTCAAAGTATTACTATGGTGAATAGTTTAGCAGATTAGTTTGATTTGTAATTGTCGATATGGTAATGTTTCCGTTATAGTGGAATTGGTACCATTATTGATAAGGAGGAATGCGATAACGGCTGTGGAGCGTTTAGAGATACAGGAATGTTTACACGGCTTATGTTAAGGGGAGTCCGAAATCCTATCTTACGTAATGTTAAATTAATGTCACTTTTCTCAGGAAAGAAGCAAGTTAGAGCTATATTTATTTTTTTATTTTGAAGATCATCCTTTTACCTAGACACACTCATGAGATTTTTTAAAAATACTTTTAAAAAAATTTTAGTCATTTTTAAAATAAACCGCTAAATTTTCACCAATTATTTTACAAAAAAAAATATATTTTCTTAATTAAAAATATATACAATGATAAACCCTTATGAGGGTGGAAAGACCTTAGTAAGAGGAAAGTGCAGTGCAAATTTGGTACTTGTAGGCCTTATAGTTACTTAGAAAAGTGACATCAAAGATGAAAAATATAAATTTTCGGAAAATTGTATTTTAAGTTTAATAATATAATTCTTTATTTTACCTTGACAATTTAGTAGTTCCCAGCTAGATAAGATGGATTATCTGGATCCTCATTTTCTTCAAACTGATCCTCCAATCTTTTTCTTTTCTGCATCCTACTTAGTCAAATTTTTTTTCTAAATCCAACGCCGCTTTTTCAGCTTTTCGAAGCCTAAGTTTTTCTAGCCGTACCATAGCTTAAACTAAATTTTTCCCAGGCTAGAGTCCAATTTCTTCCATTATTCTTACTTTGCTAATGAACCCATCATTGAAAGCACATACAGCTGAAAATACTCCATATTTTAATGTTTCCAGAGTAACAAAGACCCTTTTTGGTATTGTTGCCCAAATGACATTATTCAGACTCTCATTAGGATTTTGAGTTTTACCTTTGAGACATTTCTCTAGTAGGTGAGTATCAGATAGGTCTCTAAAAGTGTGTTTAGTGGCAGTCATAACAAATTCATTGACATGGAAATATGCATTGTGGTCATAGTTTTGGTTTTTTTGTTGACATTGGTTAATATTTTCACCAAGTATCGACATGCAGAGTCACTCAGAGCTAGTTGCATGATTTATAATTTTATTTTTTTTCATGCACTTCCGAACAACTTAGGAATACAAGATTTATACCAAATTACTCAGAGCTTTATGGAGTTTAATTAACAATTAAAAACAAAAAATGAATATTTTTAAATATTTTCGATTTGGACTCCCCTTAAGATGGTGAAAAGACAAAAACATTTTAATTCAATTGGATTTATGGTTTTGGAGAAATCGTGATGAGTGGTAAATGGATTTTATATGTATACATTTGAAAAGCGTACTTGTTATGATTTCTCTTATGATTTCCGAGGTTTTTGACATTTAAGTTTAATTGGTTGAACTGTAAGCATTAAGCAAGCTTTTATTTTTACCTTTGTTACTTAAACTTTCGTTATCAATTATTGCTATTTTATTTAATGATTTGTGTATCTTTTTTATTACCCACAGAATTAGGATAGTCTGAGTGAAATGTTAAACATGTTTCGTAAATTGACCCTTACAAATATAAAGTAACTTGAAATCCAATTACTATATTTTTAGTGTCTACACACTTAGGTTTTAGGTATTAAAGTTTTGAATGTAAGAAGTAGTTGTTATGCTATACATAAATATAAGCAAGCTTATATTTGATCTCATGTTGGCAATTTATTGTTGTTTGGAATTACAGTGAACTAAAATTGTTAAAAAGATTTGTATTTGTGAGACTTTAGTAGGCTTAATTATGCTATTTGTGCATGAAATAAAATTGATTGAGTTATCAAAGAGAATGTGTATGCTAACCAATGACAGAGATAAGACTAACTAAACAGTAGGTGCTCTCAATAATTTGATAATCATTGGTTAATGTATATTCAATTTTTATTTGGCGAGTGCCTTCAATTTTATGAACTTGATTTTAGTTCGCATGTGTAGAGTGGTTTATGTGGTTATATTTCTGAAGGTATTTCACTGCTACTGATTGATTCATTGATGGTAACGTGTATAATCATTGATTTTATATTGCAATTAACTGAATTAGTTATCATTATCCAGGACTGTAATACATACGTTAAAGGAAAAAGATACTTGTCATACTTACTCATACAATATGTTCTATTTCAATAAGGAATCAATTTCTGTAAAAGTGCTTGGTGTGTTCGTTTGGTTTACCGCGTCTGGTTTTCGCGCTGTTTACCAGCAGGTGTATGTATGTGTAGAGTGAAAACGCGCATGCGACGAGGGGGTTGATAGCTTTTTGTCTAATTTTTTAAATATATATTTATGTTTTAGGATATTGTTGCTGGGAGTGCTGTCGACACGTCTCGACTATGCGTAGTTCACCACCCTACCCTGTTGGCTGGCGAGCAATTGCAAAGTATGGAAAAAACATAAAACTTTGTATGACTGACACAGACTCACTATTCTACAACGTATACACCCCCGACGTTTACGCAGATATGAAAAAGGAATTACAAACAAATAAACTAACTGTATGAAAATAAAGAAAAGAAAATAAATAAAACGTAAATGTGTACTCGTGTAGGATTGCCATTCAACATGTGCCGCTCCTCTTCAGTGATCGAGAAACCTGAGAGAGGAAGGTTGTCCGTTTCGTCACTAAATAGTTACTAATCGTATACTCTATTTATCATTGTTATTGTCAAGTTGTTACAATTGTTTAATATTATCATACAGCATTTGTTAATGTATTTCTATGTCAACGTTATTCTGTATGTAACCAATTAGGGACCAATGTAATCCCCTTATCTGCCCTTTAATAAATATTGCTATAAAAATATAAAAAAAAATTAAAAAAGCTAAAGAAAAGGACAGAAGGGGACCCCGCATTCTATACCTCTCACATATTGTATTTTGGTTTATACAATTACGCATGTACGTCAATGTCTTGAGTTCACTCATTATTGTTCGAAACTGTAATATTGTAATTTTACGTTATATAGTTAATCTCCTATTTTTGTATTGAATAGTTACATGTTGAGGCCGAAGTGTATCGAGCGTAGCGAGCGTCGGGGTTGGCACGTGAAGTCGAAATGATATTTATGAATATCATTTTAGTGCTTATGATATTTATAAAATAGTGTAATTGGCTCACTATGAAATACATTACTTAATTAATAATTATATTTAAAAGATATAAATATTAGAAGTCAATATAAGAATTTCAGTTACATTCCTATACAATACGACTAAAGTAACACACTATTATTTAAGGATATATATACTTACGTTTAATATTCGGTAAATATTTAACAGTTAATTTGAACATTGTATTTACGACTTACAGTACAATAAATTCCCACGGGTATTATTCGCTTAACCTAAAACATTGCAAAGAGTTTTTTAAAGTGTATTGTGATTTTACGTACATTAATATCACTTTTTCGTATTAGATGTGCTTTAGGACTTTTGCGCTATGAGTGAATCTGACTTGTGGTCTGTATAGGGTTCTCCATGGGCTCGTATTTATAGGTTTTTCTTAGGATTTTCGATTTGTACTAGGTCTACACTTGGTATCGGGAAGACTATATGTGTTTGAGTGATTGTTGCACGGTGTTTCCTCTTAAGGTGTATTTTTTATACTTAAACTTTGGCGCATCTAAGCTTCGAGGGAAAGTTTTGTAACTTTAGTAGTGGTAGTATGGTGGACTTAAAGGGTTGAGGAAAAATTAAATAAAGGATTGATTTAAATAGGAAGCCGTAGATGGGTCCTTGGAACATAGGTAAGTTAAGAGAGAAAGTTATATAAGAAAGCTAGGTTAACAGTGTGTTTATAGCAAAACTTGATAGGAATTTAATTAAAAAGTAATTCAGTAGTGTAGCCTTAATTAAGCTACTATTTATTTTTGATATGTTGAACAACTTAAATGAGAGATTTAAATAAAAATCCTTCAATGATAAAAAGTTTCTTTATTTTTCTTCTTATAACTTCAACAAAATAAATTTGGATTTCTTCTACAAATAATAATAAAAACGAAACTAAAAGATCTTTCTTTATTTAATTAACGGAACACAAATAAATTAAAAATAACTTTCAAAATAAATCAAATATCTTCAGACCAGAACCTTTTTTATTAAGCCAACTGTATCAATAAATTTCTTTAAATTCTCAATTTCAAAAATTTACTTAAATTGAAAAATATTGCAAAATTGCCTCAAAATTCTTAATTTGAAAAATGGAAAATTGCCTCCGGGAGATCTGAAAAAAAAATAAATAACCAGCTTTTAGTGACTTGAAACATTTTCCTTTCTACAAAATTTATAAACAGAAAACAAAGCACTCTAAGAACTGTCACTAGAAGAGTGACTACAAACAAGAACAAGTTTTAACCGCGTATGCTTGGTGGATCTTACCCTATCTACTAAAACCCTACTGAAAAACCTAACTAAAGAAAACTTGTAAAAATTACTTACGTAGCTGTCCTGGAGGTTTTAACCCAAAACGTGACCACAAACAAAGCGCGACATACGCTCACACACTCACAAGCGACAAGGAAAATTGCCGATCCGGAAAACAAGACTCAGAACGGTTAAAATCGCCGTGAAGAACAAACGTGGTCACTCGCCAAAAGATTACTTCAAAACTGCCCGAACGCCCGCAAACCTTCCACCAACGGACTTAACCCCTCCTTACTCTAGAAGCTAAATCAACCAATAAGAACCCTCTAAACCAGGACAACCGAACAGGTAAGGCTCACCAAACATGTTGACTTCAGAAAACATGTCGCATGAAATTGACAGGAAATTAACAACGTGAATATACTGGTTATTTAGCTAATTTAAATGGGAAAAAACTACTTTTTTATTTGAAAGGGGAAGATTCTGAATTTTTCTCAAAACTTGGAGAATTTATATTGAAAATTTTTGGTAAAAGAACCAAACACCTAAATCTCTCAGTTCTTACAATATTTAACATTTTCTAGACACAATTCTCTAAAATCATTATAATGAGACAATTAACAATTGTTACAGTAGGTAGGCTAACAGTAGGTATTATATGAGAAAGCTAGGTTACCAGGGTATTTAATAGAAAATTGATAGAAATTAAATTAATAAGTAATTAGGTAGGTAGGCTAACAGTAGGTGTTATATGAGAAGGCTAGGTTAACAGTGTGTTTATAACGAAAATTGATAGAAATTTAATTAAAAAGTAATTCAGTAGGTAGGCTAACAGTAGGTGTTATATGAGAAAGCTAGGTTACCGGGGTATTTAGTAGAAAATTGATAGAAATTAAATTAATAAGTAATTAAGTAGGTAGGCTAACAGTAGGTATGAGAAAGATTACTTGTGTTGGTCGGTTAAATAGAGGTGGCAGCCAATCAGGGCGTTGCGTTTGGATGCGGAGGTAGCGACCAATCAGAGCACAGCGTTTGGATGCGCGTGCGTCACCCGCTGATGCCGTTAGGGGCGCTGCGATCGGGTCGGCGTTGCCGCCAGGGGCGTTGGGGTCGCGTGTATTGCTGCTTGGGGCGCTGCAATCGCGTCAGCCACATAGAGTATATGAAATATTGGGTTTTATATATATAGTATAAAGACAGCCATATTGGATGAGGGAATTTTGGGGAGGGAATTTTCCCACGGGGTGTGAGTTGGCGCGGGAGGGAAAAGACGCCATATTGGATCCGGTCGCCATATTTTGTACTTTATATAGTATAAAGACGCCATATTAGACAAAAAAGGCATTTTATATAGTATAACATGGAAAAAGTTAGGTTATGATTACATTTTATATAGTATAACAAGGGAATTTGGGGGGTAATGTGGGGGGAATGTGTGGGAAGTGTGGGTAATGTGTGGGAAATGAGGGAAATGTGAGGGAAATGAGGGAAATTTTGAGGGGGAGGGGTTTGGGGGTTGGCACCACTGCGCCGCCATCTTGGATCCGGTCACGTGACCGCCGCCATCTTGGAAAACCCAAAAAAAAGTGAGCCTCGAACTGCTAAAAAACAACTACTATTATCATAGATATGCTAATGACATTCTATGTCCATTTAACGGAAACCAAAGACAAATAGATCTATTAGAAATCTTTCTGAACAAAATTCACCCCAACCTAACATTTACAACAGAAATAGAAAAATCTAACAGCATAAACTTATTCAAAAAAATCATAATATTTCATCAATTGAAGAAAATTTAAACATTATCCATTTTGCACCTAAAAGTAAAAAACTAGATGATATTGAAAAGTTTTACATATACAAAAGGAACCCCATCATTATTACTCAACGATCAAATAGAATTTCTTTAAAATATTATGTTTGATTCTATAATGAAGATGCAAAATTATAAAATTTAACAAGATCTACAACTTATCCATGTACATTTTTATTTAACTTTTTATAGTGTCAGCTGTTAAAGTAATTATTCTAAAGGTAAATATATTTATAACCCTATTTCTATTCTGTTTTCAACTGATGATGGTCTTTCGAGACAGAAATCGATCTTGAACATTAAAAACACCAAAAAAATATTGCTAAGTGTTGTTCTTCATATATATGTAAAATAAAGCTTTAATTAAACAGTTATTTGGTTTTTAGCGAAACTATGCATTTTTCCGCTTTTTAAATGCTACTAGAGGGCCTTACAAAACAGCTAAAAGTAACTACGCCAATGGGTTTTAACTATTTGCAAAAAACCTAACCCATTTAACATTGTCATATAATTCTGAGTACTGGGTGACTCGTCTAGCAAGTCTATATTTCCATCCCCAATCAATATTGTATTATTAGCCAAACTACATATGCTCGAATAAAGTTCTTGAGTGAAATCGTTTCCTGACAATCGATGCAGTCTATAAATGCAAAACAAATTAAACAACATATCATTTAATCGTATTTTTAAAAATAAAACGTCTGCTGTTGCTAGTTTAATGTTTAAATTACATGCGTATGAATTTCCGGTCATGGTACAATATAAGAATCACTCACTGTGATTCTTTATATTGTACCATGGGCCGTGTATGTTTCATTGCACAAGCCAGAGAACTACTTAGATACTTATGATATGGACACTCCTCCACCAGCCGAACGTTGCGGCGCATGTGTTCCAGCTTCGGAAGGTCCGACAGCTCCATAATGTCCTGGCGTCGAGGATGGCACAGGTTCTTTACCAAGGCCGTTAGTAGTAGTATTACAGGCATTGACAAACGTCTCATGGTGAGTTTTCGTCAAATGGTGAGTCGGTGGTGGGGGAAGGTCACGTGACCGGATCCAAGATGGCGGCCCCAGATCCAAGATGGCTGCCCCCATTCCTGCCAACCTGTTGGGAATTTTCCCTCCCAAAAATTCCCAAAATTCCCTCAAAATTCCCTTTTTGTACTATATAAAATACACTATTAACCTTGTTATACTATATAAAATGAACTTTTTTCTCACATCATACTATATAAAATACACTCTTAACCTAACTTTTACAATGTTATACTATATAAAATACACTCTTAGCCTAGCTATACTATATAAAATGAACTTTTTTTTTTCCAATAAGGCGTCTTTTCCCTCCCGCGCCAACTCAGACTCGGTACCCCGTGGGAAAATTCCCTCCCAAAATTTCCCTCAAATTCCCAAATTTCCCTCAAAATTCCCTTTTTGTACTATATAAAATACACTATTAGCCTTGTTATACTATATAAAATGCATTATTTTCTCTTATACTCTATAGTAAATCTATACTCTGATTGGTCAATTTTTTTTGTGACGTCATCGAAGATGGCGGCGCCCATGTTTCCCGCCAAATTTTCTAACCTCACTTTTCCTAACCTCACATTTCCCTCCAAATTCCCTTGTTATACTATATAAAATACACTCTTAACCTAACATTTACCACGTCATACTATATAAAATACACTCTTAACCTAACTTTTACCATTTTATACTATATAAAATACACTCTTAGCTTAGCTATACTATATAAAATAAACTTTTATTTTTGTCCAAGACAGCGGCCGAAAACAGTGCTACCACCCTCCCCTCCCAAATTTCCCGCCAAATTTCCCTCAAATTCCCTCGTTATACTATATAAAATGTACTCTTAGCCAAAATGCACTCTATTTACAGTCTGGGTTGGGCTAACCCGGGTTAACACAACGTGGGTTAATAAAACCCAGGTTAACACAACGTGGGTTATTAAAGCCCGGGTTAAATCAACGTGGGTTAATAAAACCCGGGTTAACACAACGTGGGTTAACCCGGGTTAAATCAACGTGGGTTAATAAAACCCGGGTTTTATGGGACCTTGACCCAAGTTTCCACACCACCCAAGAGGTATAGGGTCATTGCACTCTGTGCAAAGGCGCGTTTTTTATTATAGTGGGTGTCCCCAGTAGGCATAATCCCACTTACTTTAATGTAACTTGCCCCAACCATCGCAAGCTACGGTGATAGCCACTCCATAACAAAATTGCTACCTCCCAGTATTATTTTTGTGTTTTTTTTATTTATTTTTTTTTTTTTGATCCCATATAAGTCTAGCCGCCACTTTACTTGGAGAAGCCTTTCAATGTGACGCAAAAACTTACAAAGGGCTTTTATTTATTTTTTTTATTTTCTCGTTACTAAAAATATCCCTTACTCACACCCTGGACTTACAGAGTTTAAGCCAGCCATAGAGTGTTACACACATCCAGATACACGTACCGTACGAGGGCCCATTGCATACTAGATGCATCTGCGACTCAAGGTCTTACGGGGATTAGCCCTGCCCCAAGCTGCAGGACCGCCTCAGGACTTATGCGTTTTACGGCTGCCTTAGAGAACAGTCGGGCGATTTTTTTTATTGAATTTGGGCCGCCCTCACCTCGACGTTACGGTTATTGCACTTACACACACACACATACACACTGGGTTACGGACCGTTAGACCACCCCAGAGCCCACACACCATGGAACTACAGATTACAAGTTTTAAAACTTAAGTCTCTAAATGCTTCTTTCTACAATTGGAAGTTATTATAGTCTTTAATAATCCGCGCTCCTTTAAGTTCTTCTAATATTGTAATAATCTCACTGTCATGGTCAGTGTTTCCCGCCTTTTTTGAGGCAATCAACAAACGCAACCTGTCTACTAATTGATTAGGATCGTCCCAGCTCGAGTAATTAACCTGTGAAAATTTTAAAACATCCTTGTATACTTGTCTCCTTACTTCATCCATTTCATTTCCATCGTCTGAACTACTATCAAAGTAATCTTGCTCGTTTGAACTATACGTCTCCCCACCCTTATCTGCATCAAGTGAATTGTTTTCAATCTCATCCACGTGATACCTACCTAATTTTTCCATTTCATTTTCATCGTCTGAACTACTATCAAAGTAATCTTGCTCATTTGAACTATACGTCTCCCCACCCTTATCTGCATCAAGTGAATTGTTTTCAATCTCATCCACGTGATACCTACCTAATTTTACAGGTAACCTATCTGGAGTTTTTGAACGTTTCCTAGGATGAAAAGTACTGTCTATTGGATTATTTACATACATTGTACTACTTTCCTCACTTATTGGTGTTAAACCGTTAATTAAAGGTTTAATAATGTTTTTATATTTAAGACCCCTGCTTCCTTTCACCATTCCATTATTAGGATTTATATAGGATTTTGTTTGCAGCAACATTTTACTGTACGAATCCAAATCTCCATCTCTATAGTCTTTAATTGATGTTTTTATGGGTTTCCTCATAAAAACTAACTCGAATAGATCAGATGACCCAGGATATACCTTACCGTCAATCAAGATGTTATTTCCTTCAAATTTAACTGACTGTGTACCCATTTTAAATTGTTCACTTCCTTTATCGAAAGTGATCCCATAAGTATGGTCAGCTGCATTATTCAAGTTTTTTATACTAAACTGTAACCATGACATTAGATCACTCCCAACTTCACTATGTGCATCGTTACCTTGAATTGAGGACACTTTTAAAGCTTAAGCTTTCTCAGGTTCAGTGGAAGCCGAAGCTGATACAAGATCTTGTTCATTCGAATTCATGTTTAATAATAATAAAGAATTTAGAAAACAACTCTATTTATAGCCTGGGTTGGGCTAACTCGGGTTAAATGAACGTGGGTTAATAAAACCCGGGTTAAATCAACGTGGGTTAATAAAACCCGGGTTAACACAACGTGGGTTAATAAAGCCTGGGTTAAATCAACGTGGGTTAATAAAACCCGGGTTAACACAACGTGGGTTAATAACACCCGGATTTACAGGTCTGGTGGGAAATGTTCTTCTGGCCAGAGCTTGTAGCTCTTTGGCGATGATTTCTCTCTCACATTCATAACTGGATTGAATTGTGTCCAATTCATAACTGATTAAGATTTTTGTAAACCAAAATATTTATTGGTTATTAAGGGATTCCGCACAGCTTCCCCGTCATAAATAGGGTCTTGAACATTGCTCAATTTTTTATTATCAAACGTCCAATGACCACTATGCTGTCTTGGAGTGTTTAATAATACATATTCCATATTAACAGCATCTGTAGGTAAAACGGGTTTACCAAGGTTTCTAAGCAATTTCCCTTCTATATCAATGTCCCCATCAGGATAAGTCCTTTTTAAGGTAGACCTATTAACAAAACCCATAGTTGCAGCATCCGAATTTAAGACTGGATCACGCAACTCTCTTATAAATTTGTTATTAGCTTAAAATTGCATGTCAGAAGTCCTTTTTAAAGCGTAATTCCGTACAAATTGCATATTTACCGCATCATCCTGTAGAAGGGGTGTGGAAACATTTCTAATAGTTCTGTTTTTAGCATCATAATGATCGTTTACATCTGATAATGATAGACAATTCTTTTGCACATACGCGGCATTTACCGCGTTGTGGACATCAGACTGGGTCTTTGCTACACTCTGATCAAATTGACCGAACTTGTCCACACTCATACTGACACTACAACCTTTCAATTGGAACAAGCTTTTTATACAAGACAGAAAGTAGGTCAAGGTCACCCAAACGAGTTTTTAAAAAATAAAGTTTATTTCCACAATTACAATCATGTCTTATCACTAAAAAATACAAGAGTCTTATAACTATTGACTAGATGATGAAAGGTGAAGAGAGAGTTCTGTAGAATTGTTCCCACTCACACCATGGGAGATGAGATAGAGCGCTCCTGGCTGAATATTCCTCACATCTTCATTCTGCAGTAGATGTACAAAGCGTTTTGGCAGGAAGACTTGAAACTTGGGTTCATCGCCTGGAACGTATGGTGCATCACTCAATGCAACTAATACTGCGTCACCGACAGCTGTATCAATCTTTCTAATGTGGTGAATGATGTAGTGCTTGTGCTCTTTGAGTTCTGAGCACCTCTTCGTTAGCAGCACCGAAGATTTGGATTGAGCATTGAATTGCTCAACCAACGTTTGAAGGTATTGTGGAGATGTCATCTGAAGCTGATGTAGATGTTTCCTCTGTAAAATCTGAGTAATACTGATGCATTGTCAGTGGTGTTGTGGTGTATATATACCCTCCAATATCCCCACCACTGCAACAATCTAACGGATCTTGTAAAAAACCCTCCAAACGCTTAGCCTTTTTCAACGCACAATTGACATACATATGTGCATGGTTTTGAACGAAAATACATGCTATATCTCTATGTAGTTTAAAAGATTTATCAATAGCTGTATTATAAACATTTCCAGACGTAAACAATTGAATCCAATTACGCTTTTCTACTCCTGTGGTATAAAATGTTTTAAACTTTGAACATAAGTGGTACATAATGTTATCTAGGGTGTCATAATCGCTAAAAACCTTCTTCCCATTTGATGTGATGATAGTTATTTGTTAACCATCTGTTGGTAATCTTCACCCGTTTACTTCAAAACGTGGTTGAGCATGCCATCTTTTACTAATATCATGTTCTAACCACATAAAGTCCTTGTAGATTTCCCACGGATCCTGCTTGACGACTAGGTTGCAGTCACCGTCCAGGATGGGTGCTTGTTCAGTAGCGTTGTATTCCACCATGAATATGGGAAAAAGTACCTGACCGAATTTTCTAAGTTGTTTTTCAGATTTAACGCTGTTTTCATAAATCCGCCCCTCCAGTGCACTAACCGTATCTTTAAGTGATGTCAGCACTGAACCTATAGTTGTTGTTTGTTGACCTAATATTTCCAAAATATGCGATTTTGCTTCGGTTAACACTTTTAGGTTTACAGCCTCGTCCATTTCTTTCGCATCTCTAACAGATTTAATTCCCATATTATCAAAGTCCCAGTCGTCCTTGCGTTTCTTTGGACAGTTTGCCAGTAGATTCTAGTTTCGTTATTTACCGTTAGATTTCGCTCAAATTTGGTACACGTGTGTAGATATATATTACGATGATTTCAGTTCAAACCTCATTCAGTCTCAGACTTTTGAACGAGACACATCTAGCAGCTCCGCTATTTACAACGCATCTATTGCAACCGTATAGTAAGTATACATAACCTATAAATTCGTTTTACTCTCTAGGAACATAACCTAACTTATCTTACCTTCACCAAGATATTGAAAAACATTTTCTACAGGGATTTCTAGTATTATACATACCCGAGTAGATAGATATTGAGAGTTTTACGATATTGTGTTTCATTCGTTGCAGATCATCATCATGAACCCCAACCAGACCAAATGCCCCAGATGCAGCAAGACCATGTCTAAGGCAAACATAGCTCGCCACCTCAAGAGCTGCACCGGGCCTACAACAACCCGGGAGCCTCAACGTCCCTGTACGACTTGTGGAGTCATGATAACTATCTCCAACCTCAGACGGCACCTCAAGAAGTGTAGCCCCGCTCACCTCAAGAGGAAAGCAGACGAGCCAGCCCCCTCCACTTCCAAGGTTGCTCGCTTCGAGACCGACCCCCAACCATCAACCAGCGATTCCATCATCAACAACGTGCGCTCTTCGATCGTGTCAGCATACAACACGGTCAAGGAGACGACGATATAACACATCGCTACAAATGCAATAAATAGGTCCGAAAGTCGTCTCAGGGTTCGACCACATGCAGTGAGTGAAATGTTGACCATAGCGTGTAATCTCTGTGTCTATACATTTCATCCGGAATTTTGTACTTTCAATACTCGTAGCAATCTCGCCCATACAATCCAACAGCTCCAACGCAGCAATGAATACAAATATTGAGTTGGTTGTGCTTGAGCTAAGGTTTGCAAAGTCTTCTTGGACTCCTGCTGCGTTGGAGCTGTTGGATTGTATGGGCGAGATTGCTACGAGTATTGAAAGTACAAAAATCCGGATGAAATGTATAGACACAGAGATTACACGCTATGGTCAACATTTCACTCACTGCATGTGGTCGAACCCTGAGACGACTTTCGGACCTATTTATTGCATTTGTAGCGATGTGTTATATCGTCGTCTCCTTGACCGTGTTGTATGCTGACACGATCGAAGAGCGCACGTTGTTGATGATGGAATCGCTGGTTGATGGTTGGGGGTCGGTCTCGAAGCGAGCAACCTTGGAAGTGGAGGGGGCTGGCTCGTCTGCTTTCCTCTTGAGGTGAGCGGGGCTACACTTCTTGAGGTGCCGTCTGAGGTTGGAGATAGTTATCATGACTCCACAAGTCGTACAGGGACGTTGAGGCTCCCGGGTTGTTGTAGGCCCGGTGCAGCTCTTGAGGTGGCGAGCTATGTTTGCCTTAGACATGGTCTTGCTGCATCTGGGGCATTTGGTCTGGTTGGGGTTCATGATGATGATCTGCAACGAATGAAACACAATATCGTAAAACTCTCAATATCTATCTACTCGGGTATGTATAATACTAGAAATCCCTGTAGAAAATGTTTTTCAATATCTTGGTGAAGGTAAGATAAGTTAGGTTATGTTCCTAGAGAGTAAAACGAATTTATAGGTTATGTATACTTACTATACGGTTGCAATAGATGCGTTGTAAATAGCGGAGCTGCTAGATGTGTCTCGTTCAAAAGTCTGAGACTGAATGAGGTTTGAACTGAAATCATCGTAATATATATCTGCACACGTGTACCAAATTTGAGCGAAATCTAACGGTAAATAACGAAACTAGAATCTACTGGCAAACTGTCCAAAGAAACGCAAGGACGACTGGGACTTTGATAATATGGGAATTAAATCTGTTAGAGATGCGAAAGAAATGGACGAGGCTGTAAACCTAAAAGTGTTAACCGAAGCAAAATCGCATATTTTGGAAATATTAGGTCAACAAACAACAACTATAGGTTCAGTGCTGACATCACTTAAAGATACGGTTAGTGCACTGGAGGGGCGGATTTATGAAAACAGCGTTAAATCTGAAAAACAACTTAGAAAATTCGGTCAGGTACTTTTTCCCATATTCATGGTGGAATACAACGCTACTGAACAAGCACCCATCCTGGACGGTGACTGCAACCTAGTCGTCAAGCAGGATCCGTGGGAAATCTACAAGGACTTTATGTGGTTAGAACATGATATTAGTAAAAGATGGCATGCTCAACCACGTTTTGAAGTAAACGGGTGAAGATTACCAACAGATGGTTAACAAATAACTATCATCACATCAAATGGGAAGAAGGTTTTTAGCGATTATGACACCCTAGATAACATTATGTACCACTTATGTTCAAAGTTTAAAACATTTTATACCACAGGAGTAGAAAAGCGTAATTGGATTCAATTGTTTACGTCTGGAAATGTTTATAATACAGCTATTGATAAATCTTTTAAACTACATAGAGATATAGCATGTATTTTCGTTCAAAACCATGCACATATGTATGTCAATTGTGCGTTGAAAAAGGCTAAGCGTTTGGAGGGTTTTTTACAAGATCCGTTAGATTGTTGCAGTGGTGGGGATATTGGAGGGTATATATACACCACAACACCACTGACAATGCATCAGTATTACTCAGATTTTACAGAGGAAACATCTACATCAGCTTCAGATGACATCTCCACAATACCTTCAAACGTTGGTTGAGCAATTCAATGCTCAATCCAAATCTTCGGTGCTGCTAACGAAGAGGTGCTCAGAACTCAAAGAGCACAAGCACTACATCATTCACCACATTAGAAAGATTGATACAGCTGTCGGTGACGCAGTATTAGTTGCATTGAGTGATGCACCATACGTTCCAGGCGATGAACCCAAGTTTCAAGTCTTCCTGCCAAAACGCTTTGTACATCTACTGCAGAATGAAGATGTGAGGAATATTCAGCCAGGAGCGCTCTATCTCATCTCCCATGGTGTGAGTGGGAACAATTCTACAGAACTCTCTCTTCACCTTTCATCATCTAGTCAATAGTTATAAGACTCTTGTATTTTTTAGTGATAAGACATGATTGTAATTGTGGAAATAAACTTTATTTTTTAAAAACTCGTTTGGGTGACCTTGACCTACTTTCTGTCTTGTATAAAAAGCTTGTTCCAATTGAAAGGTTGTAGTGTCAGTATGAGTGTGGACAAGTTCGGTCAATTTGATCAGAGTGTAGCAAAGACCCAGTCTGATGTCCACAACGCGGTAAATGCCGCGTATGTGCAAAAGAATTGTCTATCATTATCAGATGTAAACGATCATTATGATGCTAAAAACAGAACTATTAGAAATGTTTCCACACCCCTTCTACAGGATGATGCGGTAAATATGCAATTTGTACGGAATTACGCTTTAAAAAGGACTTCTGACATGCAATTTTAAGCTAATAACAAATTTATAAGAGAGTTGCGTGATCCAGTCTTAAATTCGGATGCTGCAACTATGGGTTTTGTTAATAGGTCTACCTTAAAAAGGACTTATCCTGATGGGGACATTGATATAGAAGGGAAATTGCTTAGAAACCTTGGTAAACCCGTTTTACCTACAGATGCTGTTAATATGGAATATATATTATTAAACACTCCAAGACAGCATAGTGGTCATTGGACGTTTGATAATAAAAAATTGAGCAATGTTCAAGACCCTATTTATGACGGGGAAGCTGTGCGGAATCCCTTAAAAACCAATAAATATTTTGGTTTACAAAAATCTTAATCAGTTATGAATTGGACACAATTCAATCCAGTTATGAATGTGAGAGAGAAATCATCGCCAAAGAGCTACAAGCTCTGGCCAGAAGAACATTTCCCACCAGACCTGTAAATCCGGGTGTTATTAACCCACGTTGTGTTAACCCGGGTTTTATTAACCCACGTTGATTTAACCCAGGCTTTATTAACCCACGTTGTGTTAACCCGGGTTTTATTAACCCACGTTGATTTAACCCGGGTTTTATTAACCCACGTTGATTTAACCCGAGTTAGCCCAACCCAGGCTATAAATAGAGTTGTTTTCTAAATTCTTTATTATTATTAAACATGAATTCGAATGAACAAGATCTTTTATCAGCTTCGGCTTCCACTGAACCTGAGAAAGCTCAAGCTTTAAAAGTCGATCATGCACTTTTGATTGAAAAACTGAGTTATTATGGAGTACGAGGGGTCCCGTTGCATTGGATCCAATCCTTTCTGAAGGGCCGAAAGCAGAGGGTGAGCATTACACACTCAGAGGGGCTATCATTTGGCTCAGAATGGCTTGAGACTAAGGTAGGGGTCCCACAAGGTTGTATTCTCTCGCCGGTTATGTTCCTGTTGTACATTAATGACCTGAGTTGTAAAAACAGGCAGTCAAAACTGTGGAAGTACGCAGATGACATTTCCATCTTGGTTTCAGGTGGGTCAAAAGATTGTGTTTTGTCAAATTTAGCTAGCACATTGACAGAGTGTTGTTGTTGGTTTGAAGCAAACGGCCTCCTGCTAAACGCTACCAAGACCACCGCCATGAATTTCCGATTGTCTTCCCGCTCTGAGCAAGTAGTTTGTGAAATACCTCTAACTTCAGGCTCAAAACTTTCTATCTGCTCAGACACTAATTTTCTTGGAGTCGTTATAGACGAGACCCTATCATGGAAAACTCACATTCAGCAACTGCTAAAGAAATTGAGTTCTGCATCTTATGCAATAAACATCCTCAAAGGTACGTGCAGTTTTGAAGTCCTGATTGATGTCTATAGAGGATATTTCGAAAGCTTAGTGCGTTATGGAATTGCTTTTTGGGGCAGTTCACAAATGGTAGATAAGGTCTTCAAGTCTCAAAAGAACATCATCAGACGAATGTTCGGCTTGAGACGATCGAACCCATGTAGAGGGCTCTTCACGCAAAGTTGTATCCTTACTGTCCCTTCTATTTATATTCAATCTGTTCTCTCGTTAACTTTTAAAAACCTAAATTCCTTGACCAAACCAAACAATCAAACCCGATCCGAAAACCTTTTATTTTACCCCATCCACAAAACCACAAAACTTGAAAAGGGAGCACTCTATATGGGAGTCAGGCTTTTTAACCATCTGCCAATAAAAATAAAACAGTGCAATAGCTTTAAACAATTTAAAAACATGCTCAGAAAATACCTAGTGGAACATTCTTTTTATTCTGTAAAAGAATATTTGGAACTTTGCTCAGATTAAATTTTTTATTGATTGTTTAAACTTTATTAACGCTATTAGCTTTGTTATATAGCTCTATTAGTTGATTATTTTAAGTTAGTATTAGTATTTGACAATGCATCATATTTGTAACAAGGGTTTACTGTTGTGTACAAATGAATATGTTAATAAAGAATGATGATGATGATGAAGTGTCCTCAATTCAAGGTAACGATGCACATAGTGAAGTTGGGAGTGATCTAATGTCATGGTTACAGTTTAGTATAAAAAACTTGAATAATGCAGCTGACCATACTTATGGGATCACTTTCGATAAAGGAAGTGAACAATTTAAAATGGGTACACAGTCAGTTAAATTTGAAGGAAATAACATCTTGATTGACGGTAAGGTATATCCTGGGTCATCTGATCTATTCGAGTTAGTTTTTATGAGGAAACCCATAAAAACATCAATTAAAGACTATAGAGATGGAGATTTGGATTCGTACAGTAAAATGTTGCTGCAAACAAAATCCTATATAAATCCTAATAATGGAATGGTGAAAGGAAGCAGGGGTCTTAAATATAAAAACATTATTAAACCTTTAATTAACGGTTTAACACCAATAAGTGAGGAAAGTAGTACAATGTATGTAAATAATCCAATAGACAGTACTTTTCATCCTAGGAAACGTTCAAAAACTCCAGATAGGTTACCTGTAAAATTAGGTAGGTATCACGTGGATGAGATTGAAAACAATTCACTTGATGCAGATAAGGGTGGGGAGACGTATAGTTCAAATGAGCAAGATTACTTTGATAGTAGTTCAGACGATGAAAATGAAATGGAAAAATTAGGTAGGTATCACGTGGATGAGATTGAAAACAATTCACTTGATGCAGATAAGGGTGGGGAGACGTATAGTTCAAACGAGCAAGATTACTTTGATAGTAGTTCAGACGATGGAAATGAAATGGATGAAGTAAGGAGACAAGTATACAAGGATGTTTTAAAATTTTCACAGGTTAATTACTCGAGCTGGGACGATCCTAATCAATTAGTAGACAGGTTGCGTTTGTTGATTGCCTCAAAAAAGGCGGGAAACACTGACCATGACAGTGAGATTATTACAATATTAGAAGAACTTAAAGGAGCGCGGATTATTAAAGACTATAATAACTTCCAATTGTAGAAAGAAGCATTTAGAGACTTAAGTTTTAAAACTTGTAATCTGTAGTTCCATGGTGTGTGGGCTCTGGGGTGGTCTAACGGTCCGTAACCCAGTGTGTATGTGTGTGTGTGTAAGTGCAATAACCGTAACGTCGAGGTGAGGGCGGCCCAAATTCAATAAAAAAAATCGCCCGACTGTTCTCTAAGGCAGCCGTAAAACGCATAAGTCCTGAGGCGGTCCTGCAGCTTGGGGCTGGGCTAATCCCCGTAAGACCTTGAGTCGCAGATGCATCTAGTATGCAATGGGCCCTCGTACGGTACGTGTATCTGGATGTGTGTAACACTCTATGGCTGGCTTAAACTCTGTAAGTCCAGGGTGTGAGTAAGGGATATTTTTAGTAACGAGAAAATAAAAAAAATAAATAAAAGCCCTTTGTAAGTTTTTGCGTCACATTGAAAGACTTCTCCAAGTAAAGTGGCGGCTAGACTTATATGGGAACAAAAAAAAAAAATAAATAAAAAAAAACACAAAAATAATACTGGGAGGTAGCAATTTTGTTATGGAGTGGCTATCACCGTAGCTTGCGATGGTTGGGGCAAGTTACATTAAAGTAAGTGGGATTACGCCTACTGGGGACACCCACTATAATAAAAAACGCGCCTTTGCACAGAGTGCAATGACCCTATACCTCTTGGGTGGTGTGGAAACTTGGGTCAAGGTCCCATAAAACCCGGGTTTTATTAACCCACGTTGATTTAACCCGGGCTTTAATAACCCACGTTGTGTTAACCCGGGTTTTATTTACCCACGTTGATTTAACCTGGGTTAACCCACGTTGTGTTAACCCGGGTTTTATTAACCCACGTTGATTTAACCCGGGCTTTAATAACCCACGTTGTGTTAACCTGGGTTTTATAACCCACGTTGTGTTAACCCGGGTTAGCCCAACCCAGACTGTAAATAGAGTGCATTTTGGCTAAGAGTACATTTTATATAGTATAACGAGGGAATTTGAGGGAAATTTGGCGGGAAATTTGGGAGGGGAGGGTGGTAGCACTATTTTTGGCCGCTGTCTTGGACAAAAATAAAAGTTTATTTTATATAGTATAGCTAAGCTAAGAGTGTATTTTATATAGTATAAAATGGTAAAAGTTAGGTTAAGAGTGTATTTTATATAGCATGACGTGGTAAATGTTAGGTTAAGAGTGTATTTTATATAGTATAACAAGGGAATTTGGAGGGAAATGTGAGGTTAGGAAAAGTGAGGTTAGAAAATTTGGCGGGAAACATGGGCGCCGCCATCTTCGATGACGTCACAAAAAAAAAATGGACCAATCAGAGTATAGATTTACTATAGAGTATAAGAGAAAATAATGCATTTTATATAGTATAACAAGGCTAATAGTGTATTTTATATAGTACAAAAAGGGAATTTTGAGGGAAATTTGGGAATTTGAGGGAAATTTTGGGAGGGAATTTTCCCACGGGGTACCGAGTCTGAGTTGGCGCGGGAGGGAAAAGACGCCTTATTGGATAAAAAAAAAGTTCATTTTATATAGTATAGCTAGGCTAAGAGTGTATTTTATATAGTATAACATTGTAAAAGTTAGGTTAAGAGTGTATTTTATATAGTATGATGTGAGAAAAAAGTTCATTTTATATAGTATAACAAGGTTAATAGTGTATTTTATATAGTACAAAAAGGGAATTTTGAGGGAATTTTGGGAATTTTTGGGAGGGAAAATTCCCAACAGGTTGGCAGGAATTGGGGCAGCCATCTTGGATCCGGGGCCGCCATCTTGGATCCGGTCACGTGACCTTCCCCCACCACCGACTCACCATTTGACGAAAACTCACCATGAGACGTTTGTCAATGCCTGTAATACTACTACTGCCGTTATTTTGGAATATAATTTGACGTACACTCGCCGTCCACTGTAGAAGAGCCTGGCAGTCATAGCAGATAGGTCTTCGATTCCAATAGCCCCAACGTCCCAGCACAAACCATTAATGCGGTCCTTTACGTAGTCGTTTTCTCTGATGTCTGGAACGGAACCAACTGGAGATTCGACGGTGATCCACGCAGTCGGTCCCTGGGCACACTCGGCGGAAAACTCCTTTATCACGTAGTCACTGGTGCAGGAGGCTAGAAACTGGACGTCTACGTATATCGATGCATCCTTCACCTCCAGCTCGGAAACTGCATCTCGAATTCGCCGAAGGATGTTCTCGTTTTCATTAGTAGACGGCTGCGGTTGATTGAAGGTCTGTTCTACATCCCAGTTCTCCTCACCTGACTCATGCAATACCTCGGCCGGTGCCGGTTCCTTGGACGCTGCTGCAGTCCCGTCGCCTAATCGCTCGATCGGGATGTCTCGGATCCGACGCAACAGAAACGGTGTTTGCAGCTCCACTCCGGACTCCAGATATTCCAAAAATGTAGCGGTAGTAGTGATAGCGTCGGACAACATCTTTGTTACCCTTCGTTACTCTGCCGACTGCGCCTTGTGATCTTCAGCGATTGTCTGACTGCATTCATATGATAACAAATGCATACAATTAATACAAGGACACTTTCTCAAATCAATTAGTAGTATAAAAATGCTAAACCAGTATTGTTACAACTAAGGATAATTGCAAGCTGTAAATATGTTATCAGTTTACTAACTTTTAAATATTAGTTTCTCTATTTGTATATACTTTTTATCATTATTTAAGTTTTTTATTTTCTAAATGAAATTTTTTTTTACCTTAGTATTGCCTGAAGATCTTGAATATATTTTTCTTTACTCCAATGTACATTTCGCCGCTAGGTGTGGCATCTTCAAGGAGATATTGTTCTAAAATATTTATAATCACTAACACTATTTACATTATTTACACATGTTATAATTTTTATATTATTGTTTTGTTTTCTCTTTTGCGCTTTTGCCAAATAATGTAAATAGTGTTAGTGATTATAAATATTTTAGAACAATATCTCCTTGAAAATGCCACACCTAGCGGCGAAATGTACATTGGAGTAAAGAAAAATATATTCAAGATCTTCAGGCAATACTAAGGTAAAAAAAAAAATTCATTTATAAAATCAGATCTTGAAACTGGATTCATAAAAGATTTTTTATTTTCGTTATTTCAAAAGGTTTGATAGTACTCGTATTAACTAATTTATTCTTTTTGAATTGAAATATTAAAATAATCTGCCATCGTCATGAAAATAACATGAAGTCTAGTATAGTAGATTCAAATATTCGAAGCCTAAGAATTAATGTTGACCTATTTCTTAGTAAATTAACTGCTAGAAATATATTTCCGGAAATAATAATTCTATCTAAAATATGTATTTCACAGCATAAAACCTTTAGCTTTGAAATTCCGAATTATGGTAGTTTCTTTAAGAATAGGATGAGAATTCTAGATCTGGGGGAATTGAAACTTTCGCCAAATCATCAATAGAAGTAATATATTGATAGTTGCACATTGGCGTTTCAATCAACAGATGCCCTCGAGTAAGAAATTAGAATATATAAACATACTTTTGTATTTATTGCCGTTTATAGATTACATAGTGTCAATAAATGTTCCTTGTGTTTTATTTTCCATGAAATATATATACAACATGTAAAAGAATAAGTTATGTGGACGTGCACGAATGGATTTTGCGTTTTTAATTCTTTTGGTGATTAATTATTATTTGGTAATTAAA
>JAQJVL010004445.1:0-44883 GCA_035578905.1 Stictocephala bisonia
AAGATTAGGGTGGGTTTGATTTTTTCCAAAAAAAACTTCAAATCTTCTAATAGTCCCCTCTTTAGCAGTTTTCTGATGAAAAATCTAAATTTTCTTAAGTGAAATCTTAACTATACCTACTTGTCAGAATCTCCAGCTGATCATGGAAAAGTATCAGAATGGCCCGTGAGACCTCCAGAAAAACGGAGAGAGAATTGGAAACAAAATTTGTTAGCAATTGCAGCCTAAACGTGATGTTTCAATTGCCTCCTAGGAGGCTTTATTGTATAAGAGGCTCTAAAACAAAAGACATTTCCTGATTCAAGCGTAAAATTCTACCCCAGAAAGTGTGTAATACGTAAAGATTTGCGAGGTTGGATTTTTCGCAAAAAACTTCAAATCTTCCAATGGTCCCCACTTTGGCACTTTTTTGATGAAAAATCTGAATTTTTTAAAGTGATATCTTAGCTATACGTATTTGTTTAGAATGTCCAGCTGGTCATGCAAAAGCATCAGAATGGCCTGTGAGACGTCTAGAAAGCTATACAATTGGAAACAATGTTTGTAAGCAATTGCAGCCTTAACGTTATGTTAAATTGCCTCTAGAGGCTTAATTGTAAGAGTTGCACCAAAACAAACAACAATTCCTGAATCAGCGTAAAATTCTACCCCAGAAAAGTGTGTTATACGTCAAGTATTTGCGTGGTAGGATTTTTCGCAAAAAACTTCAAATCTTCCAATGGTCCCCCCTTTGGCACTTTTTTGATGAAAAATCTAAAGTTTTTAAGTGAAACCTTAACTATACGTACTTGTTCAGAATCTCCAGCTGATTATGGAAAAGTATCAGAATGGCCCGTGAGACTTCCAGAAAGCGAGATAATTGGAAACAAAGTTTGTTAGCAATTGCAGCCTAAACGTGATGTTTAAATAGCCTCTGGAGTCTTTATCGTATGAGGTGCACTAAAACAAAAGACATCTCCTGATTCAGCGTAAAATTCTACCCAAAAAAAGTTTGTCATACGTTAAGATTTGCGTGGTTTGATTTTTCGCAAAAAACTTCAAATCTTCCAATGGTCCCCCCCTTGGCACTTTTTTTAAGAAAAATGTGAATTTTTTAAAGTGAAATATTAGCTATACGTATTTGTTCAGAATCTCCAGCTGATCATGCAAAAGCATCAGAATGGCCCGTGAGACGTATAGAAAGCGAGAGAATTGGAAACAAAGTTCATTAGGAATTGAAGCCCAAACGTGATGTGTAAATTGCCTCTAGAGGCTTTATTGTAAGAGAGACATCAAAACAAACGACAATTCCAGTTTCAGCGTAAAATTATACCCCAGAAAATTTAAACATACGTCAAGATTAGGGTGGTTTGATATTTGCAAAAAAACTTCAAATCTTCTAATGGTCCCCTCTTTAGCAGTTTTCTGATGAAAAATCTAAATTTTCTTAAGTGAAATCCTAGCTATACTTACTTGTTCAGAATCTCCAGCTGATCATGGAAAAGTATCAGAATGGCCCGTGAGACCTCCAGAAAACGTGAGAATCGGAAACAAAGTTTGTTAGCAATTGCAGCCTAAACGTGATGTTTCAATTGCCCCTGGAGGCTTTATTGTATAAGAGGCTCTAAAACAAAAGACATTTCCTGATTCAGCGTAAAATTCTACCCCAGAAAGTGTGTAATACGTAAAGATTTGCGAGGTTGGATTTTTCGCAAAAAACTTCAAATCTTCCAATGGTCCCCACTTTGGCACTTTTTTGATGAAAAATCTGAACTTTTTAAAGTGATATCTTAGCTATACGTATTTGTTTAGAATGTCCAGCTGGTCATGCAAAAGCATCAGAATGGCCTGTGAGACGTCTAGAAAGCTAGACAAGTGGAAACAATGTTTGTAAGCAATTGCAGCCTTAACGTTATGTTTAAATTGCCTCTAGAGGCTTAATTGTAAGAGTTGCACCAAAACAAACAACAATTCCTGATTCAGCGTAAAATTCTACCCCAGAAAGATTAAACATACGTCAAGATTTGCGTGGTTTGATTGTTCACAAAAAACTTCAAATCTTCCAATGGTCCCCCCTTTGGCACTTTTTTGATGAAAAATCTGAATTTTTCAAGGTGAAACCTTAGCTATACGTACTTGTTCAGAATCTCCAGCTGATCATGGAAAAGTATCAGAATGGCCCGTTAGACCTCCTGAAAACGAGAGAATTGGAAACAAAATTTGTTAGCAATTGCAGCCTAAACGTGATGTTTTAATTGCCCCTGGAGGCTTTATTGTATAAGAGGCTCTAAAACAAAAGACATTTCCTGATTTAGCGTAAAATTCTACCCCAGAAAGTGTGTAATACGTAAAGATTTGCGAGGTTGGATTTTTCGCAAAAAACTTCAAATCTTCCAATGGTCCCCACTTTGGCACTTTTTTGATGAAAAATCTGAATTTTTTAAAGTGATATCTTAGCTATACGTATTTGTTTAGAATGTCCAGCTGGTCATGCAAAAGCATCAGAATGGCATGTGAGACGTCTAGAAAGCGAGAGAATTGGAAACAATGTTTGTAAGCAATTGCAGCCTTAACGTTATGTTTAAATTGCCTCTAGAGGCTTAATTGTAAGAGTTGCGCCAAAACAAACAACAATTCCTGAATCAGCGTAAAATTCTACCCCAGAAAAGTTAAACATACGTCAATATTTGCGTGGTTGGAATTTTCGCAAAAAACTTCAAATCTTCCAATGGTCCCCCCCTTTGACACTTTTTTGATGAAAAATCTGAATTTTTTAAAGAGAAATCTTAGCTATACGTACTTGTTCAGAATCTCCAGCTGATCATGGAAAATTATCAGAATGGCCCGTGAGACGTCCAGAAAGCGAGAGAATTGGAAACAAAGTTTGTTTGCAATTGCAGCGTAAACGTGATTTTTAAATTGCCTCTAGAGGCTTTATTGTATGAGGTGCACTAAAACGAAAGACATTTCCTGATTCAGCGTAAAATTCTACCCTAGAAAAGTGTGTCATACGTCAAGATTTGCGTGGTTTGATTTTTCGCAAAAAACTTCAAATCTTCCAATGGTCCCCCCTTTGGCACTTTTTTGATAAAAAATCTGACATTTTTAAGTGATATCTTAGCTCTATGTACTTCTTACTCTTTGGAACTTTTTCGATGAAAAATCTGAATTTTTTCTAGTGAAATCTTAACTATACGTACTTGTTTAGAATGTCCAGCTGGTCATGCAAAAGCATCAGAATAGCCCGTGAGATGTCTAGAAAGTGAGAGAATTGGAAACAAAGTTTGTTAGCAATTGCACCCTGATTGTGATGTTTAAATTGCCTCTGGAGGCTTTATTGTAAGAGTTGCACCAAAACGAAAGACATTTCCTGATTCAGTGTATAATTCTACCCCAGAAAAGTGTGTCATACGTCAAGATTTGCGTGGTTGGATTTTTCTCAAAAAACTTCAAATCTTCCAATGGTCCCCCCTTTGGCACTTTTTTGATGAAAAATCTGAATTTTTTCTAGTGAAATCTTAACTGTACGTACTTGTTTAAAATGTCCAGCTGGTCATGGAAAAGCATCAGAATGGCCCGTGAGATGTCTAGAAAGCGAGAGAATTGGAAACAAACTTTTTAGCAAATTCGCCCTGATTGTGATGTTTAAATTGCCTCTGAAGGCTTTATTGTGAGAGTTGCACCAAAACGAAAGACATTTCCTGATTCAGTGTATAATTCTACCCCAGAAAAGTGTGTCATACGTCAAGATTTGCGTGATTGGATTTTTCTCAAAAAACTTCAAATATTCCAATGGATTGTGTATACATGCCCATGTGTGTGTATGGGCATGGTGTTACTGACCCACCCACCCACCCGTACAGGCATGATGTTATTGACCCACCCGCCCACCCTTACAGGCATGGTGTTACTAACCCACCCACCCCACCCGTACAGGCTTGGTGTTACTGACCCACCCGTCCACTCATACAGGCATGGTGTTACTAACCCACCCGCCCACCCGTACAGGCATAATGTTACTAACCTAACCTAACCTAACCTAACCTAACCTAACCTAACCCGCCATACACGTACAGTGGTTATATACATTTAGTAAAAGATACTAAATTAAAAACTAGTTCTTCCGGTGTCAACTGCGTCAAAGGACTATTTACAATATGTACAGTTCCAGACGTTTCGCCCATGCTACGATGTGGCATCCTCAGTGGTTAGGCTGAGAGATCACCCACCCGCCCACCCATACACGTACAGTGGTATTCCCCCTTGTATTCACACACCCTTTGTATTTACATTCGAAACGGAATGAAAACGAAAGACGGGTATGAAAACAGAAAATTCGTTTTCCCCCCACCTATACACGTACAGTGGTATTACGTACAGTGACATTGACCCACCCGCCCGCCCATACACGTACATTGATATTGATTACACCCGCCCACCCATACACGTACAGTGGTATTGACCCACCCACCCGCCCACCCATACACGTACAGTGTATTGACCCCACCCACCCGCCCACCCATACACGTACGGTGATTCTTATATCTTTACCACTACAAGTGTGTGGGTGGGCGGATGGGTCTTTGCCACTGCACGTATGTGGGGCGGGTGGGTCTTTACCACTGCACGTGTATGGTATTCTCTCATAGAAGCATGGTAATCTAACACTTAGACCGTACTAACTATGGCAGACAACCATATACATTTATACATTTATGTGCATACTTACGGTGAATGCTACTGGGTGAACGGAGTCGTGACTCGGAACGACGTTACTACCCGTAGCACATACACGTACAGTAGTATTGACCCACCCGCCCACCCATACACGTACAGTAGTTTTGACCCACCTGCCCACCCATACACGTACAGTAGTATTGACCCACCTGCCCACCCATACACGTACAGTAGTATTGACCCACCCATACATGTACAGTAGTATTGACCCACCTGCCCACCCATACACGTACAGTGGTATTGACACACCCGCCCACCCATACACGTACAGTGGTAGTGACCCACCCACCCACCCATACACGTACAGTGGTAAAGACCCACAACAAAACTACTCATTTTACAAAAAATGTTTATTTAGACTACGTAATGCCAAATTCAACGATATGCCAATTTAAATGGTGCTCAGTCCTCTTAACCACAGCGAATGTCTCTTTCATGTTTTTCATCACCAACAAAATATATCTGAAGAAAAGAAGGTTCCTGTTGTCAATGTTAGTGGTATTGACCCACCCATCCGCCCATACACGTACGGAGGTATAAATTTATTCAGGGTGTATATTGGTATTGACCCACCCACCCACCCATACACGTCGTACAGTGGTATTGACCCACCCACCCACCTATACACGGCGTACATTGGTATTGATACATTGGTATCGATACCATAGTACGTGTATGGGTGGGTGGGTGGGTCAATACCACTGCATGTGTATGGATGGGTGGTTTAGTCAATACCACTGCATGTGTATGATTGGGTGGGTGGGTCAATACTACTGCATGTGTATGGGTGGGTGGGTGGGTCAATACTACTGCATGTGTATGGGTGGATGGGTGGGTACTCTGTGTGACAAATACTTAGTGTAGGGTTCACAGAGAATTACAGATTAGTATCACCGTACGTGTATGGGTGGTCGGGTGGGTTAGTATCACCGTACGTGTATGGGTGGGCGGGTGGGTTAGTACCACCGTACTTGTATGGGTGGGCGGGTGGGTTAGTACCAGCCGTACGTGTATGGGTGGGCGGGTGGGTTAGTACCATCGTACGTGTATGGGAGGGCGGGTGGGTTATGTATGTATGTACAGAAATCCTTAAGAATGTCGTGGGAGCTAGACACCAGGAAATTCTTAATAGAGAACCGAGCATGGAACCTACCGCCTACAATCTCCCAAACACTTTGTCCCCAAGTAGCTGGGTTACAGCACTGCACCACCAGTGTTAATATTATTTGTATTGTGTATATTGTATTGTGTTAATACCACCGTACGTGTATGGGTGGGCGAGTGGGTCAATACCACCGTACGTGTATGGGTGGGCGGGTGGGTCAATACCACCGTACTGTATGGGTGGGCAGGTGGGTCTATACCACCGTACTGTATGGGTGGGCGGGTGGGTCAATACCACTGTACTGCATGGGTGGCCGGGTGGGTCAATACCACTGTACATGTATGGGTATTATATATAAGCATATATAATGCACTTGTATGGGTGGGCGGGTCGTTCAGTACCACTGCGCTTGTATTGGTGGGCGGGTGGGCCAGTACCACTGTGCTTTTATGGGTGGGCGAGTGGGTCAGTCGAGTAGGGCAGTTCTCAGGACATGGCTAAATATGGCGAGAAACCCGATATTTCACCGATTCAGAGTCAACTAAAAATGATAACCTTATACCAATATATATGTGGATACGTAAGTGGGTTACGGGTGTACATCGTGTAGCAGTATGAGTGGGCGGGTGAGCCAATACCAGTGTACGTGTATGGGTGGGTCAATACCACTGTACGTGTATGGGGTGGGTGGGTGAGCCAATACCACTTTACGTGTATGGGTGGGCGGGGGGGTCAATACCACTGTTCGTGAATGGGCGGGTGGGTGGGTCAATGCCACTGTACGTGTATGGGTGGGCGGGTGGGTCAATACCACTGTACGTGTATGGGTGGGCATTTATCTTAGCTTACAACATTACAAAGATCTCATAATTGTGTATAAGAAAGTTGGTATAAAAGCTTGTTAACATGGTACCCTTTAGCACTCTTTCGATGAAAAATTTGAATTTTTTCTAGTGAAATTTTATCTAAACGTACTTGTTTAGAATGTCCAACTGGTCATGGAAAAGCATTAGAATGGCCCGTGAGACGTCTAGAAAGCGAGAGAATTGGAAACAAAGTTTGTTAGCAATTGCACCCTGATTGTGATGTTTAAATTGCCTCTGGATGCTTTATTGTAAGAGTTGCACTAAAACGAAAGACATTTCCTGATTCAGTGTATAATTCTACCCCAGAAAAGTGTGTCATACGTCAAGATTTAGGTGGTTGAATTTTTCTCAAAAAACTTCAAATCCTCAATGGTCCCCCCTTTGGCACTTTTTCGATGAAAAATCTGAATTTTTTCTAGTAAAATCTTAACTATACGTACTTGTTTAGCATGTCCAGCTGGTCATGCAAAAGCATCAGAATAGCCCGTGAGATGTCTAGAAAGCGAGAGAATTGGAAACAAAGTTTGTTAGCAATTGCACACTGATTGTGATGTTTAAATTGCCTCTGGAGGCTTTATTGTGAGAGTTGCACCAAAACGAAAGACATTTCCTGATTCAGTGTATGTACCCCACCCACCCACCCATACACGTACAGTGGTATTGACCCACCCACTTACCCATACACGTACAGTGGTATTGACCCACCCACCCACCCATACACGTACAGTGGTATTGACCCACCCACCCATACACGTACAGTGGTATTGACCCACCCACCCACCCATACACGTACAGGGGTATTGACCCACCCACCCACCCATACACGTACAGTGGTATTAGTACCACTGTACGTGTAGGGGTAGGCGAGTAGGTCAGTACTACTGTACGTGTAGGGGCGGGTGGGTGGGTTAGTACCAATGTAAGTGTAGGGGTGGGTGGGTGAGTCAGTACCAATGTACGTGTAGGGGTGGGCGGGGGGGGTCATACTGTACACCCTTACATTGGTACTACCCCAGAAAAGTGTGTCATACGTCAAGATTTAGGTGGTTGGATTTTTCTCAAAAAACTTCAAATCTTCCAATGGTCCCCCCTTTGGCACTTTTTCGATGAAAAATCTGAATTTTTTCTAGTGAAATCTTAACTATACGTACTTGTTTAGAATGTCCAGCTGGTCATGGAAAAGCATCAGAATGGCCCGTGAGATGTCTAGAAAGCGAGAGAATTGGAAACAAACTTTGTTAGCAAATTGCCCCTGATTGTGATGTTTAAATTGCCTCTGAGGCTTTATTGTAAGAGTTGCACCAAAACGAAAGACATTTCCTGATTCAGTGTATAATTCTACCCCAGAAAAGTGTGTCATACGTCAAGATTTGCGTGGTTGGATTTTTCTCAAAAAACTTCAAATCTTCCAATGGTCCCCCCTTTGGCACTTTTTCGATGAAAAATCTGAATTTTTTCTAGTGAAATCTTAACTATACGTACTTGTTTAGAATGTCCAGCTGGTCATGGAAAAGCATCAGAATGGCCCGTGAGACGTCTAGAAAGCGAGAGAATTGGAAACAAAGTTTGTTAGCAATTGCACCCTGATTGTGATGTTTAAATTGCCTCTGGAGGCTTTATTGTAAGAGTTGCACTAAAACGAAAGACATTTCCTGATTCAGTGTATAATTCTACCCCAGAAAAGTGTGTCATACGTCAAGATTTAGGTGGTTGGATTTTTCTCAAAAAACTTCAAATCTTCCAATGGTCCCCCCTTTGGCACTTTTTCGATGAAAAATCTGAATTTTTTCTAGTGAAATCTTAACTTTACGTACTTGTTTAGAATGTCCAGCTGGTCATGGAAAAGCATCAGAATGGCCCGTGAGATGTCTAGAAAGCGAGAGAATTGGAAACAAACTTTTTAGCAAATTCGCCCTGATTGTGATGTTTAAATTGCCTCTGAAGGCTTTATTGTGAGAGTTGCACCAAAACGAAAGACATTTCCTGATTCAGTGTATAATTCTACCCCAGAAAAGTGTGTCATACGTCAAGATTTGCGTGATTGGATTTTTCTCAAAAAACTTCAAATCTTCCAATGGTCCCCCCTTTGGCACTTTTTCGATGAAAAATCTGAATTTTTTCTAGTGAAATCTTAACTATACGTACTTGTTTAGAATGTCCAGCTGGTCATGGAAAAGCATCAGAATGGCCCGTGAGACGTCTAGAAAGCGAGAGAATTGGAAACAAAGTTTGTTAGCAATTGCACCCTGATTGTGATGTTTAAATTGCCTCTGGAGGCTTTATTGTAAGAGTTGCACCAAAACGAAAGACATTTCCTGATTCAGTGTATAATTCTACCCCAGAAAAGTGTGTCATACGTCAAGATTTGCGTGGTTGGATTTTTCTCAAAAAACTTCAAATCTTCCAATGGTCCCCCCTTTGGCACTTTTTCGATGAAAAATCTGAATTTTTTCTAGTGAAATCTTAACTGTACGTACTTGTTTAGAATGTCCAGCTGGTCATGGAAAAGCATCAGAATGGCCCGTGAGATGTCTAGAAAGCGAGAGAATTGGAAACAAACTTTTTAGCAAATTCGCCCTGATTGTGATGTTTAAATTGCCTCTGAAGGCTTTATTGTGAGAGTTGCACCAAAACGAAAGACATTTCCTGATTCAGTGTATAATTCTACCCCAGAAAAGTGTGTCATACGTCAAGATTTGCGTGGTTGGATTTTTCTCAAAAAACTTCAAATCTTCCAATGGTCCCCCCTTTGGCACTTTTTCGATGAAAAATCTGAATTTTTTCTAGTAAAATCTTAACTATACGTACTTGTTTAGAATGTCCAGCTGGTCATGGAAAAGCATCAGAATGGCCCGTGAGATGTCTAGAAAGCGAGAGAATTGGAAACAAAGTTTGTTAGCAATTGCACCCTGATTGTGATGTTTAAATTGCCTCTGGAGGCTTTATTGTGAGAGTTGCACCAAAAAGAAAGACATTTCGTGATTCAGTGTATAATTCTACCCCAGAAAAGTGTGTCATACGTCAAGATTTGCGTGGTTGGATTTTTCTCAAAAAACTTCAAATCTTCCAATGGTCCCCCCTTTGGCACTTTTTCGATGAAAAATCTGAATTTTTTCTAGTGAAATCTTAACTATACGTACTTGTTTAGAATGTCCAGCTGGTCATGGAAAAGCATCAGAATGGCCCGTGAGATGTCTAGAAAGCGAGAGAATTGGAAACAAAGTTTGTTAGCAATTGCACCCTGATTGTGATGTTTAAATTGCCTCTGGAGGCTTTATTGTAAGAGTTGCACCAAAACGAAAGACATTTCCTGATTCAGTGTATAATTCTACCCCAGAAAAGTGTGTCATACGTCAAGATTTGCGTGGTTGGATTTTTCTCAAAAAACTTCAAATCTTCCAATGGTCCCCCCTTTGGCACTTTTTCGATGAAAAATCTGAATTTTTTCTAGTGAAATCTTAACTATACGTACTTGTTTAGAATGTCCAGCTGGTCATGGAAAAGCATCAGAATGGCCCGTGAGATGTCTAGAAAGCGAGAGAATTGGAAACAAACTTTTTAGCAAATTCACCCTGATTGTGATGTTTAAATTCCCTCTGAGGCTTTATTGTGAGAGTTGCACCAAAACGAAAGACATTTCCTGATTCAGTGTATAATTCTACCCCAGAAAAGTGTGTCATACGTCAAGATTTGCGTGGTTGGATTTTTCTCAAAAAACTTCAAATCTTCCAATGGTCCCCCCTTTAGCACTTTTTCGATGAAAAATCTGAATTTTTTCTAGTGAAATCTTAACTATACGTACTTGTTTAGAATGTCCAGCTGGTCATGGAAAAGCATCAGAATGGCCCGTGAGACGTCTAGAAAGCGAGAGAATTGGAAACAAATTTGTTAGCAATTGCACCCTGATTGTGATGTTTAAATTGCCTCTGGAGGCTTTATTGTAAGAGTTGCACCAAAACGAAAGACATTTCCTGATTCAGTGTATAATTCTACCCCAGAAAAGTGTGTCATACGTCAAGATTTGCGTGGTTGGATTTTTCTCAAAAAACTTCAAATCTTCAATGGTCCCCCCTTTAGCACTTTTTCGATGAAAAATCTGAATTTTTTCTAGTAAAATCTTAACTATACGTACTTGTTTAGAATGTCCAGCTGGTCATGGAAAAGCATCAGAATGGCCCGTGAGATGTCTAGAAAGCGAGAGAATTGGAAACAAAGTTTTTAGCAAATTCGCCCTGATTGTGATGTTTAAATTGCCTCTGGAGGCTTTATTGTGAGAGTTGCACCAAAACGAAAGACATTTCCTGATTCAGTGTATAATTCTACCCCAGAAAAGTGTGTCATACGTCAAGATTTGCGTGGTTGGATTTTTCTCAAAAAACTTCAAATCTTCCAATGGTCCCCCCTTTGGCACTTTTTCGATGAAAAATCTGAATTTTTTCTAGTGAAATTTTAACTATACGTACTTGTTTAGAATGTCCAGCTGGTCATGGAAAAGCATCAGAATGGCCCGTGAGATGTCTAGAAAGCGAGAGAATTGGAAACAAATTTTTTAGCAATTGCACCCTGATTGTGATGTTTAAATTGCCTCGTGAAGCTTTATTGTAAGAGTGCACCAAAACGAAAGACATTTCCTGATTCAGTGTATAATTCTACCCCAGAAAAGTGTGTCATACGTCAAGATTTGCGTGGTTGGATTTTTCTCAAAAAACTTCAAATCTTCCAATGGTCCCCCCTTTGGCACTTTTTCGATGAAAAATCTGAATTTTTTCTAGTGAAATCTTAACTATACGTACTTGTTTAGAATGTCCAGCTGGTCATGGAAAAGCATCAGAATGGCCCGTGAGATGTCTAGAAAGCGAGAGAATTGGAAACAAAGTTTTTAGCAAATTCGCCCTGATTGTGATGTTTAAATTGCCTCTGGAGGCTTTATTGTGAGAGTTGCACCAAAACGAAAGACATTTCCTGATTCAGTGTATAATTCTACCCCAGAAAAGTGTGTCATACTTCAAGATTTGCGTGGTTGGATTTTTCTCAAAAAACTTCAAATCTTCCAATGGTCCCCCCTTTGGCACTTTTTCGATGAAAAATCTGAATTTTTTCTAGTGAAGTCTTAACTATACGTACTTGTTTAGAATGTCCAGCTGGTCATGGAAAAGCATCAGAATGGCCCGTGAAACGTCTAGAAAGAGAGAGAATTGGAAACAAAGTTTGTTAGCAATTGCAGCCTAAACGTGATGTTTCAATTGCCCCTGGAGGCTTTATTGTATAAAAGGCTCTAAAACAAAAGACATTTCCTGATTCAGCGTAAAATTCTACCCAGGAAGTGTGTAATACGTAAAGATTTGCGAGGTTGGATTTTTCGCAAAAAACTTCAAATCTTCCAATGGTCCCCACTTTGGCACTTTTTTGATGAAAAATCTGAATTTTTTAAAGTGATATCTTAGCTATACGTATTTGTTTAGAATGTCCAGCTGATCATGCAAAAGCATCAGAATGGCATGTGAGACGTCTAGAAAGCGAGAGAATTGGAAACAATGTTTGTAAGCAATTGCAGCCTTAACGTTATGTTTAAATTGCCTCTAGAGGCTTAATTGTAAGAGTTGCACCAAAACAAACAACAATTCCTGAATCAGCGTAAAATTCTACCCCAGAAAAGTTAAACATACGTCAAGATTTGCGTGGTTGGAATTTTCGCAAAAAACTTCAAATCTTCCAATGGTCCCCCCCTTTGACACTTTTTTGATGAAAAATCTGAATTTTTTAAAGAGAAATCTTAGCTATACGTACTTGTTCAGAATCTCCAGCTGATCATGGAAAATTATCAGAATGGCCCGTGAGACGTCCAGAAAGCAAGAGAATTGGAAACAAAGTTTGTTTGCAATTGCAGCGTAAACGTGATTTTTAAATTGCCTCTAGAGGCTTTATTGTATGAGGTGCACTAAAACGAAAGACATTTCCTGATTCAGCGTAAAATTCTACCCTAGAAAAGTGTGTCATACGTCAAGATTTGCGTGGTTTGATTTTTCGCAAAAAACTTCAAATCTTCCAATGGTCCCCCCCTTTGGCACTTTTTTGATAAAAAATCTGACATTTTTAAGTGATATCTTAGCTCTATGTACTTCTTACTCTTTGGAACTTTTTCGATGAAAAATCTGAATTTTTTCTAGTGAAATCTTAACTATACGTACTTGTTTAGAATGTCCAGCTGGTCATGCAAAAGCATCAGAATAGCCCGTGAGATGTCTAGAAAGTGAGAGAATTGGAAACAAAGTTTGTTAGCAATTGCATCCTGATTGTGATGTTTAAATTGCCTCTGGAGGCTTTACTGTAAGAGTTGCACCAAAACGAAAGACATTTCCTGATTCAGTGTATAATTCTACCCCAAAAAAGTGTGTCATACGTCAAGATTTGCGTGGTTGGATTTTTCTCAAAAAACTTCAAATCTTCCAATGGTCCCCCCTTTGGCACTTTTTTGATGAAAAATCTGAATTTTTTCTAGTGAAATCTTAACTGTACGTACTTGTTTAGAATGTCCAGCTGGTCATGGAAAAGCATCAGAATGGCCCGTGAGACGTCTAGAAAGCGAGAGAATTGGAAACAAACTTTGTTAGCAATTGCACCCTGATTGTGATGTTTAAATTGCCTCTGGAGGCTTTATTGTGAGAGTTGCACCAAAACGAAAGACATTTCCTGATTCAGTGTATAATTCTACCCCAGAAAAGTGTGCAATACGTCAAGATTTGCGTGTTAAGATTTTTCTCCAAAAAACTTCAAATCTTCCAATGGTCCCCCCTTTGGCACTTTTTCGATGAAAAATCTGAATTTTTTCTAGTAAAATCTTAACTATACGTACTTGTTTAGAATGTCCAGCTGGTCATGGAAAAGCATCAGAATGGCCCGTGAGATGTCTAGAAAGCGAGAGAATTGGAAACAAACTTTTTAGCAAATTCGCCCTGATTGTGATGTTTAAATTGCCTCTGAAGGCTTTATTGTGAGAGTTGCACCAAAACGAAAGACATTTCCTGATTCAGTGTATAATTCTACCCCAGAAAAGTGAGTCATACGTCAAGATTTGCGTGATTGGATTTTTCTCAAAAAACTTCAAATCTTCCAATGGTCCCCCCTTTAGCACTTTTTCGATGAAAAATCTGAATTTTTTCTAGTGAAATCTTAACTATACGTACTTGTTTAGAATGTCCAGCTGGTCATGCAAAAGCATCAGAATAGCCCGTGAGATGTCTAGAAAGCGACAGAATTGGAAACAAAGTTTGTTAGCAATTGCACCCTGATTGTGATGTTTAAATTGCCTCTGGAGGCTTTATTGTAAGAGTTGCACTAAAACGAAAGACATTTCCTGATTCAGTGTATAATTCTACCCCAGAAAAGTGTGTCATACGTCAAGATTTGCGTGGTTGGATTTTTCTCAAAAAACTTTAAATCTTCCAATTGTCTCCCCTTTGGCACTTTTTCGATGAAAAATCTGAATTTTTTCTAGTGAAATCTTAACTTTACGTACTTGTTTAAAATATCCAGCTGGTCATGGAAAAGCATCAGAATGGCCCGTGAGATGTCTAGAAAGCGAGAGAGTTGGAATCAAACTTTTTAGCAAATTCGCCCTGATTGTGATGTTTAAATTGCCTCTGAAGGCTTTATTGTGAGAGTTGCACCAAAACGAAAGACATTTCCTGATTCAGTGTATAATTCTACCCCAGAAAAGTGTGTCATACGTCAAGATTTGCGTGGTTTGATTTTTCGCAAAAAACTTCAAATCTTCCAATGGTCCCCCCCTTTGGCACTTTTTTGATAAAAAATCTGACATTTTTAAGTGATATCTTAGCTCTATGTACTTCTTACTCTTTGGAACTTTTTCGATGAAAAATCTGAATTTTTTCTAGTGAAATCTTAACTATACGTACTTGTTTAGAATGTCCAGCTGGTCATGCAAAAGCATCAGAATAGCCCGTGAGATGTCTAGAAAGTGAGAGAATTGGAAACAAAGTTTGTTAGCAATTGCACCCTGATTGTGATGTTTAAATTGCCTCTGGAGGCTTTACTGTAAGAGTTGCACCAAAACGAAAGACATTTCCTGATTCAGTGTATAATTCTACCCCAGAAAAAGTGTGTCATACGTCAAGATTTGCGTGGTTGGATTTTTCTCAAAAAACTTCAAATCTTCCAATGGTCCCCCCTTTGGCACTTTTTCGATGAAAAATCTGAATTTTTTCTAGTGAAATCTTAACTGTACGTACTTGTTTAGAATGTCCAGCTCGTCATGGAAAAGCATCAGAATGGCCCGTGAGATGTCTAGAAAGCGAGAGAATTGGAAACAAACTTTTTAGCAAATTCGCCCTGATTGTGATGTTTAAATTGCCTCTGAAGGCTTTATTGTGAGAGTTGCACCAAAACGAAAGACATTTCCTGATTCAGTGTATAATTCTACCCAAGAAAAGTGTGTCATACGTCAAGATTAGCGTGGTTGGATTTTTTCTCAAAAAACTTCAAATCTTCCAATGGTCCCCCCCTTTGGCACTTTTTCGATGAAAAATCTGAATTTTTTCTTGTAAAATCTTAACTGTACGTACTTGTTTAGAATGTCCAGCTGGTCATGGAAAAGCATCAGAATGGCCCGTGAGATGTCTAGAAAGCGAGAGAATTGGAAACAAACTTTTTAGCAAATTCGCCCTGATTGTGATGTTTAAATTGCCTCCTGAGGCTTTATTGTGAGAGTTGCACCAAAACGAAAGACATTTCCTGATTCAGTGTATAATTCTACCCCAGAAAAGTGTGTCATACGTCAAGATTTGCTTGGTTGGATTTTTCTCAAAAAACTTTAAATCTTCCAATGGTCTCCCCTTTGGCACTTTTTTGATGAAAAATCTGAATTTTTTCTAGTGAAATCTTAACTGTACGTACTTGTTTAAAATATCCAGCTGGTCATGGAAAAGCATCAGAATGGCCCGTGAGATGTCTAGAAAGCGAGAGAGTTGGAATCAAACTTTTTAGCAAATTCGCCCTGATTGTGATGTTTAAATTGCCTCTGAAGGCTTTATTGTGAGAGTTGCACCAAAACGAAAGACATTTCCTGATTCAGTGTATAATTCTACCCCAGAAAAGTGTGTCATACGTCAAGATTTGCGTGATTGGATTTTTCTCAAAAAACTTCAAATATTCCAATGGTCCCCCCTTTAGCACTCTTTCGATGAAAAATTTGAATTTTTTCTAGTGAAATGTTAACTATACGTACTTGTTTAGAATGTCCAACTGGTCATGGAAAAGCATTAGAATGGCCCGTGAGACGTCTAGAAAGCGAGAGAATTGGAAACAAATTTGTTAGCAATTGCACCCTGATTGTGATGTTTAAATTGCCTCTGGATGCTTTATTGTAAGAGTTGCACTAAATCGAAAGACATTTTCTACCCCAGAAAAGTGTGTCATACGTCAAGATTAGCGTGGTTGGATTTTTTTCTCAAAAAACTTCAAATCTTCAATGGTCCTCCTCTCTTTGGCACTTTTTCGATGAAAAATCTGAATTTTTTCTGGTGAAATCTTAACTATACGTACTTGTTTAGAATGTCCAGCTGGTCATGCAAAAGCATCAGAATAGCCCGTGAGATGTCTAGAAAGCGAGAGAATTGGAAACAAAGTTTTTAGCGAATTCGCCCTGATTGTGATGTTTAAATTGCCTCTGGAGGCTTTATTGTGAGAGTTGCACCAAAACGAAAGACATTTCCTGATTCAGTGTATAATTCTACCCCAGAAAAGTGTGTCATACGTCAAGATTTAGGTGGTTGGATTTTTCTCAAAAAAACTTCTAATCTTCCAATGGCCCCCCCTTTGGCACTTTTTCGATGAAAAATCTGACTTTTTTCTAGTGAAATCTTAACTGTACGTACTTGTTTAGAATGTCCAGCTGGTCATGGAAAAGCATCAGAATGGCCCGTTAGATGTCTAGAAAGCGAAATAATTGGAAACAAAGTTTTTAGCAATTATACCCTGATTGTGATGTTTAAATTGCCTCTGAAGGCTTTATTGTAAGAGTTGCACCAAAACGAAAGACATTTTCTGATTCAGTGTATAATTCTACCCCAGAAAAGTGTGTCATACGTCAAGATTTGCGTGGTTGGATTTTTCTCAAAAAACTTCAAATCTTCCAATGGTCCCCCCTTGGCACTTTTTCGATGAAAAATCTGAATTTTTTCTAGTGAAATCTTAACTATACGTACTTGTTTAGAATGTCCAGCTGGTTATTGAAAAGCATCAGAATGGCCCATGAGATGTCTAGAAAGCGAGAGAATTGGAAACAAAATTTTTAGCGAATTCGCCCTGATTGTGATGTTTAAATTGCCTCTGAAGGCTTTATTGTGAGAGTTGCACCAAAACGAAAGACATTTCCTGATTCAGTGTATAATTCTACCCCAGAGAAGTGTGTCATACTTCAAGATTTGCGTGATTGGATTTTTCTCAAAAAACTTCAAATCTTCCAATGGTCCCCCCTTGGCACTTTTTCGATGAAAAATCTGAATTTTTTCTAGTGAAGTCTTACCTATACGTACTTGTTTAGAATGTCCAGCTGGTCATGGAAAAGCATCAGAATGGCCCGTGAGATGTCTAGAAAGCGAGAGAATTGGAAACAAACTTTTTAGCAAATTCGCCCTGATTGTGATGTTTAAATTGCCTCTGAAGGCTTTATTGTGAGAGTTGCACCAAAACGAAAGACATTTCCTGATTCAGTGTATAATTCTACCCCAGAAAAGTGTGTCATACGTCAAGATTTGCGTGATTGGATTTTTCTCAAAAAACTTCAAATCTTCCAATGGTCCCCCCTTTAGCACTTTTTCGATGAAAAATCTGAATTTTTTCTAGTGAAATCTTAACTATACGTACTTGTTTAGAATGTCCAGCTGGTCATGGAAAAGCATCAGAATGGCCCGTTAAACGTCTAGAAAGAGAGAGAATTGGAAACAAAGTTTGTTAGCAATTGCAGCCTAAACGTGATGTTTCAATTGCCCCTGGAGGCTTTATTGTATAAGAGGCTCTAAAACAAAAGACATTTCCTGATTCAGCGTAAAATTCTACCCCAGGAAGTGTGTAATACGTAAAGATTTGCGAGGTTGGATTTTTCGCAAAAAACCTCAAATCTTCCAATGGTCCCCACTTTGGCACTTTTTTGATGAAAAATCTGAATTTTTTAAAGTGATATCTTAGCTATACGTATTTGTTTAGAATGTCCAGCTGATCATGCAAAAGCATCAGAATGGCATGTGAGACGTCTAGAAAGCGAGAGAATTGGAAACAATGTTTGTAAGCAATTGCAGCCTTAACGTTATGTTTAAATTGCCTCTAGAGGCTTAATTGTAAGAGTTGCACCAAAACAAACAACAATTCCTGAATCAGCGTAAAATTCTACCCCAGAAAAGTTAAACATACGTCAAGATTTGCGTGGTTGGAATTTTCGCAAAAAACTTCAAATCTTCCAATGGTCCCCCCTTTGACACTTTTTTGATGAAACATCTGAATTTTTTAAAGAGAAATCTTAGCTATACGTACTTGTTCAGAATCTCCAGCTGATCATGGAAAATTATCAGAATGGCCCGTGAGACGTCCAGAAAGCAAGAGAATTGGAAACAAAGTTTGTTTGCATTTGCAGCGTAAACGTGATTTTTAAATTGCCTCTAGAGGCTTTATTGTATGAGGTGCACTAAAACGAAAGACATTTTCTGATTCAGCGTAAAATTCTACCCTAGAAAAGTGTGTCATACGTCAAGATTTGCGTGGTTTGATTTTTCGCAAAAAACTTCAAATCTTCCAATGGTCCCCCCCTTTGGCACTTTTTTGATAAAAAATCTGACATTTTTAAGTGATATCTTAGCTCTATGTACTTCTTACTCTTTGGAACTTTTTCGATGAAAAATCTGAATTTTTTCTAGTGAAATCTTAACTATACGTACTTGTTTAGAATGTCCAGCTGGTCATGCAAAAGCATCAGAATAGCCCGTGAGATGTCTAGAAAGTGAGAGAATTGGAAACAAAGTTTGTTAGCAATTGCATCCTGATTGTGATGTTTAAATTGCCTCTGGAGGCTTTACTGTAAGAGTTGCACCAAAACGAAAGACATTTCCTGATTCAGTGTATAATTCTACCCCAAAAAAGTGTGTCATACGTCAAGATTTGCGTGGTTGGATTTTTCTCAAAAAACTTCAAATCTTCTAATGGTCCCCCCTTTGGCACTTTTTTGATGAAAAATCTGAATTTTTTCTAGTGAAATCTTAACTGTACGTACTTGTTTAAAATGTCCAGCTCGTCATGGAAAAGCATCAGAATGGCCCGTGAGATGTCTAGAAAGCGAGAGAATTGGAAACAAACTTTTTAGCAAATTCGCCCTGATTGTGATGTTTAAATGGCCTCTGAAGGCTTTATTGTGAGAGTTGCACCAAAACGAAAGACATTTCCTGATTCAGTGTATAATTCTACCCAAGAAAAGTGTGTCATACGTCAAGATTTGCGTTGTTGGATTTTTCTCAAAAAACTTCAAATCTTCCAATGGTCCCCCCTTTAGCACTTTTTCGATGAAAAATCTGAATTTTTTCTAGTGAAATCTTAACTATACGTACTTGTTTAGAATGTCCAGCTGGTCATGCAAAAGCATTAGAATAGCCCGTGAGATGTCTAGAAAGCGACAGAATTGGAAACAAAGTTTGTTAGCAATTGCACCCTGATTGTGATGTTTAAATTGCCTCTGGAGGCTTTATTGTAAGAGTTGCACTAAAACGAAAGACATTTCCTGATTCAGTGTATTATTCTACCCCAGAAAAATGTGTCATACGTCAAGATTTGCGTGGTTGGATTTTTCTCAATAAACTTCAAATCTTCCAATGGTCCACCCTTTGGCATTTTTACGATGAAAAACTTGAATTTTTTCTAGTGTAATCTTAACTGTACGTACTTGTTTAGAATGTCCAGCTGGTCATGGAAAAGCATCAGAATGGCCCATGAGATGTCTAGAAAGCGAGAGAATTGGAAACAAACTTTTTAGCAAATTCGCCCTGATTGTAATGTTTAAATGGCCTCTGAAGGCTTTATTGTGAGAGTTGCACCAAAACGAAAGACATTTCCTGATTCAGTGTATAATTCTACCCCAGAAAAGTGAGTCATACGTCAAGATTTGCGTGATTGGATTTTCTAAAAAAACTTCAAATCTTCCAATGGTCCCCCCTTTAGCACTTTTTCGATAAAAACTTTGAATTTTTTCTAGTGAAATTTTAACTATACGTACTTGTTTAGAATGTCCAGCTGGTCATGCAAAAGCATCATAATAGCCCGTGAGATGTCTAGAAAGCGACAGAATTGGAAACAAAGTTTGGCAATTGCACCCTGATTGTGATGTTTAAATTGCCTCTGGAGGCTTTATTGTTAGAGTTGCACTAAAACGAAAGACATTTCCTGATTCAGTGTATAATTCTACCCCAGAAAAGTGTGTCATACGTCAAGATTTGCTTGGTTGGATTTTTCTCAAAAAACTTTAAATCTTCCAATTGTCTCCCCTTTGGCACTTTTTTGATGAAAACTTTGAATTTTTTCTAGTGAAATCTTAACTATACGTACTTGTTTAAAATATCCAGCTGGTCATGGAAAAGCATCAGAATGGCCCGTGTGATGTCTAGAAAGCGAGAGAGTTGGAATCAAACTTTTTAGCAAATTCGCCCTGATTGTGATGTTTAAATTGCCTCTGAAGGCTTTATTGTGAGAGTTGCACCAAAACGAAAGACATTTCCTGATTCAGTGTATAATTCTACCCCAGAAAAGTGTGTCATACGTCAAGATTTGCGTGGTTTGATTTTTCGCAAAAAACTTCAAATCTTCCAATGGTCCCCCCCTTTGGCACTTTTTTGATAAAAAATCTGACATTTTTAAGTGATATCTTAGCTCTATGTACTTCTTACTCTTTGGAACTTTTTCGATGAAAAATCTGAATTTTTTCTAGTGAAATCTTAACTATACGTACTTGTTTAGAATGTCCAGCTGGTCATGCAAAAGCATCAGAATAGCCCGTGAGATGTCTAGAAAGTGAGAGAATTGGAAACAAAGTTTGTTAGCAATTGCATCCTGATTGTGATGTTTAAATTGCCTCTGGAGGCTTTACTGTAAGAGTTGCACCAAAACGAAAGACATTTCCTGATTCAGTGTATAATTCTACCCCAAAAAAGTGTGTCATACGTCAAGATTTGCGTGGTTGGATTTTTCTCAAAAAACTTCAAATCTTCCAATGGTCCCCCCTTTGGCACTTTTTTGATGAAAAATCTGAATTTTTTCTAGTGAAATCTTAACTGTACGTACTTGTTTAAAATGTCCAGCTCGTCATGGAAAAGCATCAGAATGGCCCGTGAGATGTCTAGAAAGCGAGAGAATTGGAAACAAACTTTTTAGCAAATTCGCCCTGATTGTGATGTTTAAATGGCCTCTGAAGGCTTTATTGTGAGAGTTGCACCAAAACGAAAGACATTTCCTGATTCAGTGTATAATTCTACCCAAGAAAAGTGTGTCATACGTCAAGATTAGCGTGGTTGGATTTTTTTCTCAAAAAACTTCAAATCTTCCAATGGCCCCCCCTTTGGCACTTTTTCGATGAAAAATCTGAATTTTTTCTAGTGAAATTTTAACTGTACGTACTTGTTTAGAATGTCCAGCTGGTCATGGAAAAGCATCAGAATGGCCCGTGAGATGTCTAGAAAGCGAGAGAATTGGAAACAAACTTTTTAGCAAATTCGCCCTGATTGTGATGTTTAAATGGCCTCTGAAGGCTTTATTGTGAGAGTTGCACCAAAACGAAAGACATTTCCTGATTCAGTGTATAATTCTACCCCAGAAAAGTGTGTCATACGTCAAGATTTGCTTGGTTGGATTTTTCTCAAAAAACTTTAAATCTTCCAATGGTCTCCCCTTTGGCACTTTTTTGATGAAAAATCTGAATTTTTTTCTAGTGAAATCTTAACTGTACGTACTTGTTTAAAATATCCAGCTGGTCATGGAAAAGCATCAGAATGGCCCGTGAGATGTCTAGAAAGCGAGAGAGTTGGAATCAAACTTTTTAGCAAATTCGCCCTGATTGTGATGTTTAAATTGCCTCTGAAGGCTTTATTGTGAGAGTTGCACCAAAACGAAAGACATTTCCTGATTCAGTGTATAATTCTACCCCAGAAAAGTGTGTCATACGTCAAGATTTGCGTGATTGGATTTTTCTCAAAAAACTTCAAATATTCCAATGGTCCCCCCTTTAGCACTCTTTCGATGAAAAATTTGAATTTTTTCTAGTGAAATGTTAACTATACGTACTTGTTTAGAATGTCCAACTGGTCATGGAAAAGCATTAGAATGGCCCGTGAGACGTCTAGAAAGCGAGAGAATTGGAAACAAATTTGTTAGCAATTGCACCCTGATTGTGATGTTTAAATTGCCTCTGGATGCTTTATTGTAAGAGTTGCACTAAATAGAAAGACATTTCCTGATTCAGTGTATAATTCTACCCCAGAAAAGTGTGTCATACGTCAAGATTAGCGTGGTTGGATTTTTTTCTCAAAAAACTTCAAATCTTCAATGGTCCTCTCTTTAGCACTTTTTCGATGAAAAATCTGAATTTTGTCTAGTAAAATCTTAACTATACGTACTTGTTTAGAATGTCCAGCTGGTCATGCAAAAGCATCAGAATAGCCCGTGAGATGTCTAGAAAGCGAGAGAATTGGAAACAAAGTTTTTAGCGAATTCGCCCTTATTGTGATGTTTAAATTGCCTCTGGAGGCTTTATTGTGAGAGTTGCACCAAAACGAAAGACATTTCCTGATTCACTGTATAATTCTACCCCAGAAAAGTGTGTCATACGTCAAGATTTAGGTGGTTGGATTTTTCTCGAAAAACTTCAAATCTTCCAATGGTCCCCCCTTTGGCACTTTTTCGATGAAAAATCTGAATTTTTTCTAGTGAAATTTTAACTGTACGTACTTGTTTAGAATGTCCAGCTGGTCATGGAAAAGCATCAGAATGGCCCGTTAAATGTCTAGAAAGCGAAATAATTGGAAACAAACTTTTTAGCAAATTTGCCCTGATTGTGATGTTTAAATTGCCTCTGAAGGCTTTATTGTAAGAGTTCCACCAAAACGAAAGACATTTTCTGATTCAGTGTATAATTCTACCCCAGAAAAGTGTGTCATACGTCAAGATTTGCGTGGTTGGATTTTTCTCAAAAAACTTCAAATCTTCCAATGGTCACCCCTTGGCACTTTTTCGATGAAAAATCTGAATTTTTTCTAGTGAAATCTTAACTTTACGTACTTGTTTAGAATGTCTGCTGGTTATTGAAAAGCATCAGAATGGCCCATGAGATGTCTAGAAGGCGGGAGAATTGGAAACAAAATTTTTAGCAAATTCGCCCTGCTTGTGATGTTTAAATTGCCTCTGAAGGCTTTATTGTGAGAGTTGCACCAAAACGAAAGACATTTACTGATTCAGTGTATAATTCTACCCCAGAGAAGTGTGTCATACTTCAAGATTTGCGTGATTGGATTTTTCTCAAAAAACTTCAAATCTTCGAATGGTCCCCCCTTGGCACTTTTTCGATGAAAAATCTGAATTTTTTCTAGTGAAGTCTTACCTATACGTACTTGTTTAGAATGTCCAGCTGGTCATGGAAAAGCATCAGAATGGCCCGTTAAACGTCTAGAAAGAGAGAGAATTGGAAACAAAGTTTGTTAGCAATTGCAGCCTAAACGTGATGTTTCAATTGCCCCTGGAGGCTTTATTGTATAAGAGGCTCTAAAACAAAAGACATTTCCTGATTCAGCGTAAAATTCTACCCCAGGAAGTGTGTAATACGTAAAGATTTGCGAGGTTGGATTTTTCGCAAAAAACTTCAAATCTTCCAATGGTCCCCACTTTGGCACTTTTTTGATGAAAAATCTGAATTTTTTAAAGTGATATCTTAGCTATACGTATTTGTTTAGAATGTCCAGCTGATCATGCAAAAGCATCAGAATGGCATGTGAGACGTCTAGAAAGCGAGAGAATTGGAAACAATGTTTGTAAGCAATTGCAGCCTTAACGTTATGTTTAAATTGCCTCTAGAGGCTTAATTGTAAGAGTTGCACCAAAACAAACAACAATTCCTGAATCAGCGTAAAATTCTACCCCAGAAAAGTTAAACAATACGTCAAGATTTGCGTGGTTGGAATTTTCGCAAAAAACTTCAAATCTTCCAATGGTCCCCCCTTTGACACTTTTTTGATGAAACATCTGAATTTTTTAAAGAGAAATCTTAGCTATACGTACTTGTTCAGAATCTCCAGCTGATCATGGAAAATTATCAGAATGGCCCGTGAGACGTCCAGAAAGCAAGAGAATTGGAAACAAAGTTTGTTTGCATTTGCAGCGTAAACGTGATTTTTAAATTGCCTCTAGAGGCTTTATTGTATGAGGTGCACTAAAACGAAAGACATTTTCTGATTCAGCGTAAAATTCTACCCTAGAAAAGTGTGTCATACGTCAAGATTTGCGTGGTTTGATTTTTCGCAAAAAACTTCAAATCTTCCAATGGTCCCCCCCTTTGGCACTTTTTTGATAAAAAATCTGACATTTTTAAGTGATATCTTAGCTCTATGTACTTCTTACTCTTTGGAACTTTTTCGATGAAAAATCTGAATTTTTTCTAGTGAAATCTTAACTATACGTACTTGTTTAGAATGTCCAGCTGGTCATGCAAAAGCATCATAATAGCCCGTGAGATGTCTAGAAAGCGACAGAATTGGAAACAAAGTTTGTTAGCAATTGCACCCTGATTGTGATGTTTAAATTGCCTCTGGAGGCTTTATTGTAAGAGTTGCACTAAAACGAAAGACATTTCCTGATTCAGTGTATAATTCTACCCCAGAAAAGTGTGTCATACGTCAAGATTTGCGTGGTTGGATTTTTCTCAAAAAACTTCAAATCTTCCAATGGTCACCCCTTGGCACTTTTTCGATGAAAAATCTGAATTTTTTCTAGTGAAATCTTAACTTTACGTACTTGTTTAGAATGTCTGCTGGTTATTGAAAAGCATCAGAATGGCCCATGAGATGTCTAGAAGGCGGGAGAATTGGAAACAAAATTTTTAGCAAATTCGCCCTGCTTGTGATGTTTAAATTGCCTCTGAAGGCTTTATTGTGAGAGTTGCACCAAAACGAAAGACATTTCCTGATTCAGTGTATAATTCTACCCAAGAAAAGTGTGTCATACGTCAAGATTTAGGTGTTTGGATTTTTCTCAAAAAACTTCAAATCTTCCAATGGCCCCCCCTTTGGCACTTTTTCGATGAAAAATCTGAATTTTTTCTAGTGAAATTTTAACTGTACGTACTTGTTTAGAATGTCCAGCTGGTCATGGAAAAGCATCAGAATGGCCCGTGAGATGTCTAGAAAGCGAGAGAATTGGAAACAAACTTTTTAGCAAATTCGCCCTGATTGTGATGTTTAAATGGCCTCTGAAGGCTTTATTGTGAGAGTTGCACCAAAACGAAAGACATTTCCTGATTCAGTGTATAATTCTACCCCAGAAAAGTGAGTCATACGTCAAGATTTGCGTGATTGGATTTTCTCAAAAAACTTCAAATCTTCCAATGGTCCCCCCTTTAGCACTTTTTCGATAAAAACTTTGAATTTTTTCTAGTGAAATTTTAACTATACGTACTTGTTTAGAATGTCCAGCTGGTCATGCAAAAGCATCATAATAGCCCGTGAGATGTCTAGAAAGCGACAGAATTGGAAACAAAGTTTGTTAGCAATTGCACCCTGATTGTGATGTTTAAATTGCCTCTGGAGGCTTTATTGTAAGAGTTGCACTAAAACGAAAGACATTTCCTGATTCAGTGTATAATTCTACCCCAGAAAAGTGTGTCATACGTCAAGATTTGCTTGGTTGGATTTTTCTCAAAAAACTTTAAATCTTCCAATTGTCTCCCCTTTGGCACTTTTTTGATGAAAAATCTGAATTTTTTCTAGTGAAATCTTAACTGTACGTACTTGTTTAAAATATCCAGCTGGTCATGGAAAAGCATCAGAATGGCCCGTGAGATGTCTAGAAAGCGAGAGAGTTGGAATCAAACTTTTTAGCAAATTCGCCCTGATTGTGATGTTTAAATTGCCTCTGAAGGCTTTATTGTGAGAGTTGCACCAAAACGAAAGACATTTCCTGATTCAGTGTATAATTCTACCCCAGAAAAGTGTGTCATACGTCAAGATTTGCGTGGTTTGATTTTTCGCAAAAAACTTCAAATCTTCCAATGGTCCCCCCCTTTGGCACTTTTTTGATAAAAAATCTGACATTTTTAAGTGATATCTTAGCTCTATGTACTTCTTACTCTTTAGAACTTTTTCGATGAAAAATCTGAATTTTTTCTAGTGAAATCTTAACTATACGTACTTGTTTAGAATGTCCAGCTGGTCATGCAAAAGCATCAGAATAGCCCGTGAGATGTCTAGAAAGTGAGAGAATTGGAAACAAAGTTTGTTAGCAATTGCATCCTGATTGTGATGTTTAAATTGCCTCTGGAGGCTTTACTGTAAGAGTTGCACCAAAACGAAAGACATTTCCTGATTTAGTGTATAATTCTACCCCAAAAAAGTGTGTCATACGTCAAGATTTGCGTAGTTGGATTTTTCTCAAAAAACTTCAAATCTTCCAATGGTCCCCCCTTTGGCACTTTTTTGATGAAAAATCTGAATTTTTTCTAGTGAAATCTTAACTGTACGTACTTGTTTAGAATGTCCAGCTAGTCATGGAAAAGCATCAGAATGGCCCGTGAGATGTCTAGAAAGCGAGAGAATTGGAAACAAACTTTTTAGCAAATTCGCCCTGATTGTGATGTTTAAATTGCCTCTGAGGGCTTTATTGTGAGAGTTGCACCAAAACGAAAGACATTTCCTGATTCAGTGTATAATTCTACCCAGAAAAGTGTGTCATACGTCAAGATTTGCGTGGTTGGATTTTTTCTCAAAAAACTTCAAATCTTCCAATGGTCCCCCCTTTGGCACTTTTTCGATGAAAAATCTGAATTTTTTCTAGTGAAATTTTAACTGTACGTACTTGTTTAGAATGTCCAGCTGGTCATGGAAAAGCATCAGAATGGCCCGTGAAATGTCTAGAATGCGAGAGAATTGGAAACAAACTTTTTAGCAATTCGCACCCTGATTGTGATGTTTAAATTGCCTCTGAGGCTTTATTGTGAGAGTTGCACCAAAACGAAAGACATTTCCTGATTCAGTGTATAATTCTACCCCAGAAAAGTGTGTCATACGTCAAGATTTGCTTGGTTGGATTTTTCTCAAAAAACTTTAAATCTTCCAATGGTCTCTCCCCTTTGGCACTTTTTTGATGAAAAATCTGAATTTTTTCTAGTGAAATCTTAACTGTACGTACTTGTTTAAAATATCCAGCTGGTCATGGAAAAGCATCAGAATGGCCCGTGAGATGTCTAGAAAGCGAGAGAGTTGGAATCAAACTTTTTAGCAAATTCGCCCTGATTGTGATGTTTAAATTGCCTCTGAAGGCTTTATTGTGAGAGTTGCACCAAAACGAAAGACATTTCCTGATTCAGTGTATAATTCTACCCCAGAAAAGTGTGTCATACGTCAAGATTTGCGTGATTGGATTTTTCTCAAAAAACTTCAAATATTCCAATGGTCCCCCCTTTAGCACTCTTTCGATGAAAAATTTGAATTTTTTCTAGTGAAATGTTAACTATACGTACTTGTTTAGAATGTCCAACTGGTCATGGAAAAGCATTAGAATGGCCCGTGAGACGTCTAGAAAGCGAGAGAATTGGAAACAAATTTGTTAGCAATTGCACCCTGATTGTGATGTTTAAATTGCCTCTGGATGCTTTATTGTAAGAGTTGCACTAAATCGAAAGACATTTCCTGATTCAGTGTATAATTCTACCCCAGAAAAGTGTGTCATACGTCAAGATTAGCGTGGTTGGATTTTTTTCTCAAAAAACTTCAAATCTTCAATGGTCCTCTCTTTGGCACTTTTTCGATGAAAAATCTGAATTTTGTCTAGTAAAATCTTAACTATACGTACTTGTTTAGAATGTCCAGCTGGTCATGCAAAAGCATCAGAATAGCCCGTGAGATGTCTAGAAAGCGAGAGAATTGGAAACAAAGTTTTTAGCGAATTCGCCCTTATTGTGATGTTTAAATTGCCTCTGGAGGCTTTATTGTGAGAGTTGCACCAAAACGAAAGACATTTCCTGATTCAGTGTATAATTCTACCCCAGAAAAGTGTGTCATACGTCAAGATTTGCGTGGTTGGATTTTTCTCAAAAAACTTCAAATCTTCCAATGGTCCCCCCTTTGGCACTTTTTCGATGAAAAATCTGAATTTTTTCTAGTGAAATCTTAACTGTACGTACTTGTTTTAGAATGTCTGCTGGTTATTGAAAAGCATCAGAATGGCCCATGAGATGTCTAGAAGGCGGGAGAATTGGAAACAAAATTTTAGCAAATTCGCCCTGCTTGTGATGTTTAAATTGCCTCTGAAGGCTTTTATTGTGAGAGTTGCACCAAAACGAAAGACATTTACTGATTTAGTGTATAAATTCTACCCCAGAGAAGTGTGTCATACTTCAAGATTTGCGTGATTGGATTTTTCTCAAAAAACTTCAATCTTCCAATGGTGCCCCCTTTGGCACTTTTTCGATGAAAATCTGAATTTTTTCTAGTGAAGTCTTACCTATACGTACTTGTTTAGAATGTCCAGCTGGTCATGGGAAAAGCATCAGAATGGCCCGTTAGACGTCTAGAAAGAAAGAGGATTGGAAACAAAGTTTGTTAGCAATTGCAGCCTAAACGTGATGTTTCAATTGCCCTGGAGGCTTTATTGTATAAGAGGCTCTAAAACAAAAGACATTTCCTGATTCAGCGTAAAATTCTACCCCAGGAAGTGTGTAATACGTAAAGATTTGCGAGGTTGGATTTTTCGCAAAAAACTTCAAATCTTCCAATGGTCCCCACTTTGGCACTTTTTCAGAAAAAAAAACGAAATTTTTTTTTAATGAAATCAACTTACTCTTTGTTTTGAAAAGTCCCGCGGTCTGGAAAAAAACTTTGAATGGCCCCTGAGAGTCTAGAAAAAGGAAATTTGGGAAAAAAAAATTTTTTAGAATTCCCCTGATTTATGTTTAAATTGCCTCTGGAGGGTTTATTGTAAAAGTTGCACAAAACGAAAGAATTTCCCGTTCAGTTATAAATTTACCCAGAAAAGTGTGTCATAAACTTTAAGATTTGGTGGTTGGTTTTTTTCAAAAAAAAAAAACCCCCCTTTTTTTTTCAAAAAACTTTTTCAAGGGTTTTTTTCCCCATTGGGAAAAAGCCGTTAGGGAAAAAAATCAGAATGGCCCCCCAATTTTAAAAAAAAAAAAAGTTTTTTTAAATTCATGATTGTGATGTTTAAAAAGCCCCTTTGGGGGGTTTATTGTAAAAATTGCACCAAAAAACAAAAAGCATTTTTTTGATTTTAGTTTATAATTCTACCCCCGAAAAAAATGTGTCATACGTCAAGATTTTTCGTGGGGTTGGGGTTTTTCCAAAAAAAATTCAAATCTTTCCAATGGGGGCCCCCCCTTTGATTTTTTTCATGAAAAAAATTGTTTTTTTTTGTAAAATTTAAAATTACGTACTTGTTAGATTTCCAAACTGGTATGGAAAGCATCAGAATCCGTGAAAAGGGGGCAAGGAAAGGGGGGAAAAATTTGGAAACAAAAATTTGTTAGCAATTGCACCCTGATTGTGATGTTTAAATTGGCCTTGGGCTTTATTTTAAAGAGTTTCACTAAACGAAAAACATTTTCCCCGATTCGTGTTTTAATTCTTTTTCCCCCCGAAAAGGGTTTTTCATACGTCAAGATTTGGTGGGTTGGATTTTTTTTTAAAAAAAAAAATTCAAATCTTCAATGGTCCCCCCCCCCCTTTGGCATTTTTTCAGAAAATGAATTTTTTAAAAATTTTTTAAACCAACGTACTTTTTAAATTGTCCACGGCCCCTAAAAGACAGAATTGGCCCAAAACCTAAAAAAAGAGTTGGAAAAAATTTTTAAATTCACCCGATTTTGTGTTAAAAACCCTGGGCTTTATTGGGGGGGCACCAAAACAAAAGGAATTTTCCGGCAAAGGGTTAAATTTCCCCGAAAATTTTGTATAACCGGGAAAAAAATTTCGTGGGTTGGATTTTTTCCAAAAAAAAATTCAAATTTCCAATGGGCCCCCTTTTTTCATTTTTCGATGAAAAATTGAATTTTTTTAGGAAAAAATTTTAAAATTACGTACTTGTTTAAAGCGTGGTCATGAAAAAACATTTTAAAAGGGCCCCTGGGGGGTCTAGAAAGCGAAGAATTGGAAAAAAAAAAGGGGTTTTTTTTGAATTGCCCCTGATTTTTGATTTAAAATTGCCTCTGGAGGGCTTTATTTAAGGGTTTCACTAAAAAAAAAAGAATTTCCCTTTTAAATTTTTGTATAATTCTACCCCAGAAAAAAAATGTGCATCGTCAAGTTTGGTGGTTGATTTTTTTTCAAAAAAAAAAAAATTAAATCTTCCAATGGGCCCCCTTGGGGGATTTTTTATGAAAAAAAAATGAATTTTTTTCTAGGGGAAACTTAATTTAACGTAAATTTTTTTAAAAAAATGGGTCCGGGGGTCAGGGAAAAAAAAACAAATCAAATGGGCCCCTGAGAGGGGCAGAAAGCGAAAGAATTGGAAAAAAAAATTTTTGCAAAAACCCCTGATTGTGATTTTAAAATTCCTCTGAGGCTTTATTGTAAATTACCAAAAAAAAAAAAACATTTTCCCGATTAGTGTATAATTTACCCCCAAAAGGTTTTCATACGCAAAATTTGGGGGGGGTTGGATTTTTTTCAAAAAAAAAATTTTAAAACTTTTTAATTTCCCCCCCTTGCACTTTTTCGTGGAAAAAAACTGAATTTTTTTTAGTGAAATTTTAACTTAGTACTTGGTTTTGAAAAGTCCAGCTGGTCATGGAAAAGCATTAAATGCCCGTGAGAGCTAGAAAGGAAGAATTGGAAACAAAAGTTTGTTAAATTTCACCTATTGGAGTTTTTAAATTTTTCCTTTTGGAGGGTTTATTGAAAGTTGCACTAAAACGAAAAAAAATTTTGATTCAGTTATAATTCTACCCAGAAAAAATGTTTTCATACGTCAAGATTTGCGTGGTTGGATTTTTCCAAAAAAAAAAAAAAAAAAACTTTTTTAAAAAAACTTTTTTTTTAAATTTCTTTTTTGTTTTGAAAAGCCTGGAGGGATTTGGGCCTGAGACGGGGGAAAAAGGAATTGGAAACAAAGGGTTTTTTAGAATTTCACCCCGATTGTGATGTTTTAAATTTCCCCTGGAGCTTTTTTGTAAAAAGTTGCACTAAAAAAAGCATTTCCTGATTCATGTTAATTTTACCCAGAAAAGTGTTTTCATACGTCGATTTGGTGGTTTGGGGTTTTTCAAAAAAAAAAATTTTAAAAATTCCAATGGCCCCCCCCCTTGGGGATTTTTTTTATGAAAAAAATTTTAATTTTTTTTTGTGAAAAACTTAAAAATTTTACGACTTGTTTAGAATGTCCACTGGTCAGGAAAAACATAAAAGGGGCCCTGAGAGTCTAAAAGGAAGAATTGGGAAACAAAAGTTTGTTAAATTGCCCCGATTGGATGTTTTTAAAAAACCTTGGGGCTTTATTGAAGAGTTGCACTAAAAAAGAAAAAGACATTTCCGATTCAGTGTATAATTCTACCCCCAGAAAAAGGGGTGTTATTCGTCAAAAATTTGCGTGGTTGGAGTTTTTTCAAAAAAAAAAAAAATCTTCAAATGGGCCCCCCTTGGCATTTTTTTATGAAAATTAAATTTTTCAGGGAAAATTTAAAATACTACTTTTTAAACAGGGTATGGGAAAACTCCAGAATGCCCCAACACTAAAAAAAGGAATTGAAAAATTTTTAAAATTCACCCTGTTTTTTTGTTTAAAAGGGGCCTTGGGCTTTAATTTTTTTGGTTGCCAAACAAAACTTTTCCGTTCGGTATAAATTTTTACCCCCGAAAAGTTTGGGGATATCAGATTTGGTGTTTGGTTTTTTTTCAAAAACCAAAAAAAATTCAAAAGGTCCCCCCTTTTGGGGCTTTTTCGATGAAAAAAAACTGAATTTTTCTAGAAAATTTAAAAAACGTATTGTTAGAATTTTCAGCGGGGCATGGAAAAGCATCAAATGGGCCCGTGAGGGGGGCAAAAAAAGGAAGAATTGGAAACAAAGGGTTTTTTAGAATTGCACCGATTTTGATTTTTTTAAATTGGTTTTGGAGGGTTTTTTTTGAGGCACTAAAAAAAAAAAAGTTTGTTTTTTATGTATAAATTCACCCCCGAAAAGTGTGTCAACGTCAAAATTTGGTGGGGTTGAATTTTTCTCAAAAAAAAAAAATTAAAAAACTTCCAATGGTCCCCCCTTGGGCATTTTTCCATGAAAAACCCGAAATTTTTTCTAGGGAAAATTTTACTATACGTATTTTTAAATGTCCAGCTGGGAGGGAAAAAAGCAAAAAAAATGGGGCCCGTGAGATCTAGAAAAAAGAAGGGGAAATTGGAAACAAAGTTTTTAGCAATTTTTTCCCCTGGGTTGTAGTTTAAATTCCCCTGGGGGGCTTTTATTGAAGATTGCACCAAAAAAAAAAAAAAGACATTTCCCGATTCAGGTTATAATTTAAAACCCCGAAATGTGTCATACGCAAGATTTTTTGGGGGTTGGATTTTTTTCAAAAAAAAAAATTCAAAAACTTAATGGCCCCCCCCCCCTTTGGACTTTTTCATGAAAAAATTTTAATTTTTTTTAGTAAATTTAACTTACGTATTGTTTAAAATGTCCAGCTTTCAGGGAAAAAAAACATTTAGAAAAAAACCGTGAGATGTCAGGAAAAAGGGGAAAAATTGGAAACAAATTTTTGTTAGAATTTTCCCCTGTTTTTATGTTTAAATTTCTCTGGAGGCTTTATTTAAGATTTCATAAAAGAAAGAATTTCCTGAATTCAGTTTTTAATTTTTAACCCCAGAAAAAAATGTGTCCTACGTCAAATTTTTTGTGTTGATTTTTTTTCAAAAAAAAAAAATTCAAAAACTTCCAATGGCCCCCCGGCATTTTTAGAAAAACCCCGAAATTTTTGGGGTTTCTTTGAAAAAAAAAAAAAAGGAAGAAATTGAAAAAAACAAAATTTTGTTAGAATTCACCCTGATTGTGATGTTTAAAAAATTCCCCCTTTGGGGGCTTTATTGTAAGAGTTGCCACTAAAACAAAGACATTTTCCTGATTCAGTGTATAATTCTACCCCCAGAAAAAAATGTGTCATACGTCAAGATTTGCGTGGTTGGGGTTTTTTTTCAAAAAAAAAAAATTTAAATCTTCCAATGGGGCCCCCTTTTTGGCATTTTCGTAAAAAAATAAATTTTTTCTGGGGAAAAACTTAACTTACGCTTTTTTGGGGAATGTCCACTGGGGAAAGGGAAAAGCATTAAATGGCCCGTGAACTTAGAAAGGAGAAATTTGGAAAAAAAAAGTTTTTAAAATTGAAACCCGATTGTATGTTTAAATTCCTCTGGAGGGGTTTATTGTAAGATTGCACAAAAAAAAAAGACATTTTTTGATTCATTATAATTTCTCCCCCCAAAAAAAAGTGTATACGTCAAAATTTAGGTGTTTAAATTTTTCTCAAAAAAAATTTTTAAAAAAACAAAAAGGCCCCCCCTTTGGCACTTTTTCGTGAAAAAAAACGAATTTTTTCTATGAAATCTTTAAAAAAACTACTTGTTTTGAAAATGTCCAGGGTCTGGAAAAAACATAAATGGCCCGTGAGACTCTGAAAAAAAGGGGGGAGAATTAAAAAAAATTTTTTTTAGTAATTTTCCCAACCGATTTGATGTTTAAATTCCTCTGGGGCTTTATTGTAAGAGTTGCACTAAACGAAAGACTTTTTTGTTTTAGTGTTTTAATTCTACCCCCGAAAAAGGTGTCTTTCGTCAAGATTTGGTGGTTGGATTTTTCTTTAAAAAAAAATTCAAATCTTTAAAAGGGGCCCCCCTTTGGCACTTTTTTGATGAAAAAATCTGAATTTTTTCTGTGAAATCTTAAAAATTTCGTATTTTTTAAAATGTCCCAGCTATAATGGGAAAAGCAAGAATGGGGTGAGGGGTTCTAGGAAAAAAAATTGGAAAACAAATTTTTTTTAGAATTTTCACCCCATTGTGATTTTAAAAAATTTCCTCTGGAGGCTTTATTGTAAGAGTTGAAATAAAACAAAGACATTTCCGATTTTAGTGTTAAATTTTTAACCCCCCAAAAAATGTGTTCATACGTCAAAAATTTGCGTGGTTTAATTTTTCTCAAAAAAAAAAATTTAAATCTTCAATGGGGCCCCCCATTTTTTCAGAAAAAAAAATTTTCAAAAAAAATTTAAACCCCAAAAAGAACTTGTTTTAAATGTCCACGCATAAAACCCACAGAATGGCCCAAAAACCCAAAACAAAGGAATTGGAAAAATTTTTAGCAATTCCCCGAGTGTTTTAAATTTTTTCTGGGGCTTTTTAAGAGTTTCCAAAACAAAACATTTTTTATTCGGGGGATAATTCTAAACCCGAAAAGTGTTTCCAATAAAAATTTGTGGTTGGTTTTTTTCCCAAAAAACTTCAAATCTTCTTTGTCCCCCCTTTTTGCATTTTCGATGAAAAAAAAACTGATTTTTTCTAGTGAAAAAACTTAAATTTTAAAGTATTGTTTAGAAAACAGCTGGTCATGGGGAAAAACCCAAAAAAGGGGCCGTGAATTCTAGAAAAAAAAAAAGAAATTGGAAACAAATTTTTTTTAGAAGCACCCCGATTTTGATTTTAAAAAATTCCCCCTTTGGGGGCTTTTATTTTAAGAGTTGCACTAAAACGAAAGACATTTCCTGATTCATGATAATTTTAACCCCAAAAAAAAGGGGTTTTTATACGTCAAGATTTGGTGGGGGGATTTTTCTCAAAAAAAATTCAAAAAACTTCCAATGTCCCCCCTTTTGGGGGATTTTTTTTTTTATGAAAAAAAATGAATTTTTTTCTAGGAAAATTTTAAAAAATTTGTATTGTTTAGAATGTCCCACTGGGCATAAAAAAACATAGAATGGGGCCCCTGAGAATCAAAAAAGCGAAGAATTGGAAACAAAGTTTTTTAGCAAATTCCCCTGAGTGGTTTTAAAAATTTCCCTGGAGGCTTTTTTTTTGAGTTTTACCCAAAACAAAAACATTTTTTCCCGATCAGTGTATAATTTTTTTCCCCCCAGAAAAAAATGTGTCATACTCAAGATTGGGGGTTGGATTTTTCTCAAAAAAAAAAATTCAAATCTTCCAAGGGCCCCCCTTTTGGGGCACTTTTTTTCCTAAAAAACTGAATTTTTTCTAGGAAAAAATTTAACTAACTTTTTTTTTTGAATGGGCCCTTTGGGCATGGGAAAAGCATTTGAAAAAACCGTGAGAGTTAGAAAAAGGAAATTGGAAAACAAAGTTTTTTAATTTCAAATTACCCCGATTTTTGATGTTTAAATTGCTCTGGAGGGGTTTATTGTAGATTTTCCCCAAAACAAAAGGAAATTTTCCCGATTCATTTAAAATTCTACCCCAGAAAGTGTGTCATACTTAAAAATTTGGTGTTGGGTTTTTCTCAAAAAAAATTCAAAAAATTCCCCAAAGGCCCCCCTTTTATTTTTGAGCATTTTTTAGGGAAAAAATTGCGTTTGAAGGTGTCTGGAAAAAACCAAAAACCCGAATTGAAAAAAAAAAAAAAAAATTTTAGAATTGCCCCTGATTGTGATGTTTAAAAAAATTCCTTGGGGGCTTTTTGTAAGATTGCACAAAACAAAGACTTTTTCTGATTCAGGTTTTTAAATTCTACCCAGAAAAAAAATGTGTCATTCGTCAAATTTTTGCTTTATTTTTCCAAAAAAAAATTCAAATTTCAATGGTTCCCCCCCTTTGCAAATTTTTTGATGAAAAAATTGAATTTTTTTAGTGAAATCTTAAAAAATTAAAGTACTTGTTTAGAATGTCCAGTGTCATGGAAAAGCACTAATGGCCCGTGAGAATTTTAGAAAAGAGAGAATTGGAAACAAAGTTTGTTTTTGTAATTTCACCCGATTTTGATTTTAAATTGCCTTGGAGGCTTTATTGTAAGAGTTGCACTAAAACGAAAGGACATTTCCTGTTTTAGTGTATAAATTTACCCCAAAAAAAAGTGTCATACGTCAAAGTTTGCGTGGTTTATTTTTTTCAAAAAAAAAAATTCAAAAATTTCCCCAAAGGTCCCCCCTTTTTCATTTTTGATGAAAAAAAAGAATTTTTTCAGGGAAAATTTTTTAAAAAAATTAAAGTAAAATTGTTTAAATGGCCAGCTGGGTCTTGGAAAAACATCAGAAAAAGGCCCCGTGAACTCTAGAAAGGGGGGAAAAATTGGGAAAAAAAGTTTTTAGCAATTCCCCCTGATGTGATGTTTAAAATTTTCTCTGGGGGGCTTTTTTTAAGAGTTTCACCAAAACAAAAAGGGAAATTTTCCCGATTTTAGTTATAATTCTACCCAGAAAATGTGTATAGTCAAGATTTGGGGTTTGGGTTTTCCAAAAAACTTCAAATCTTTTCCCCAATGTTCCCCCCCAATTTTTCGATAAAAAAAATTTAATTTTTTCTAGGGAAAAAAAATTTTTTTATAGTACTTGTTTTAGAATGTCCAGCTGGTCTGGGGGAAAGCATCAAAATAGCCGTGAGATGTCAGAAAGGAAGAATTTTGGAAACAAAGTTTTTTAGCAAATTTTTCCCCCTGATTGTGATTTTAAAATTCCTTTGGAGGGTTTTTTTAAGGTTTTCACAAAAAAAAAAACATTTCCTTTTCAGTGTATAAAAACTAACCCCCAAAAAAAATGTGTCATACGTCAAAAGTTTGGGGGTTGGATTTTTCTCAAAAAACTTCAAATCTTCCCCTGGCCCCCCCTTTGGGGACTTTTTTTTAAAAAAAAAATGAATTTTTTCTAGTGAAATTTAAAATAAACGTACTTTTTAGAATGTCCCCTGGCATGGAAAAGAAGAATGGGGGGCCCTAGGGGGTCTAGAAAACGGGGAAGAAGGAAACAAAAAAATTTGTTAAATTGCACCCCCGATTTTTATGTTTAAATTCCCCTGGAGGGGTTTTTTAGATTTTACTAAAAAAGAAAGAATTTTTCCTGATTCAGTGTATAATTCTACCCCAAAAAAAGTGTGTCATACGTAGATTTTGGTTTTAATTTTTTTTTTAAAAAAAAAATTTTAAAACTTCCAAAAGGGTCCCCCTTTGGGGATTTTTTTTATGAAAAAAATGAATTTTTTTTTGGAAATTTTAAAAAAAAAAATAGTACTTGTTTTAAATGGGCCAGCTTTTCAGGAAAAGCACAAATGGCCCGTGAGACTCTAGGAAAAGGAGAGAAATTGGAAACAAAGATTGTTAGCAATTGCACCCTGATTGTGATGTTTAAATTGCCTCTGAAGGCTTTATTGTGAAAGTTGCAGCAAAACGAAAGACATTTCCTGATTCAGTGTATAATTCTACCCCAGAAAAGTGTGTCATACGTCAAGATTTGCGTGGTTGGATTTTTCTCAAAAAACTTCAAATCTTCCAATGGTCGGTCCCCCCTTTGGCATTTTTTCGATGAAAAATCTGAATATTTTCTAGGGGGGTTTTACCTATACGTACTTGTTTAGAATGTCCAGCTGGTCATGGAAAAGCATCAGAATGGCCCGTGAGACGTCTAGAAAGAGAGAGAATTAGAAACAAAGTTTGTTAGCAATTGCACCCTGATTGTGATGTTTAAATTGCCTCTGGAGGCTTTATTGTAAGTGTTGCACTAAAACGAAAGATATTTCCTGATTCAGTGTATAATTCTACCCCAGAAAAGTGTGTCATACGTCAAGATTTGCGTGGTTGGATTTTTCTCAAAAAACTTCAAATCTTCCAATGGTCCCCCCTTTGGCATTTTTTCGATGAAAAATCTGAATATTTTCTAGGGAGGTTTTACCTATACGTACTTGTTTATAATGTCCAGCTGGTCATGGAAAAGCATCAGAATGGCCCGTGAGACGTCTAGAAAGCGAGAGAATTGGAAACAAAGTTTGTTAGCAATTGCACCCTGATTGTGATGTTTAAATTGCCTCTGGAGGCTTTATTATAAGAGCTGCACTAAAACGAAAGACATTTCCTGATTCAGTGTATAATTCTATGTATAATTCTACCCCAGAAAAGTGTGTCATACGTCAAGATTTAGGTGGTTGGATTTTTCTCAAAAAACCTCAAATCTTCCAATGGTCCCCCCCTGGGCACTTTTTCCATGAAAAACCTGAATTTTTTCTAGTGAAATCTTAACTATACGTACTTGTATAGAATGTCCAGCTGGTCATTCGAAAGCATCAGAATAGCCCGTGAGATGTCTAGAAAGCGACAGAATTGGAAACAAAGTTTTTAGCAAATTCGCCCTGATTGTGATGTTTAAATTGCCTCTGGAGGCTTTATTGTGAGACTTGCACCAAAACAAAAGACATTTCCTGATTCAGTGTATAATTCTACCCCAGAAAAGTGTGTCATACGTCAAGATTTGCGTGATTGGATTTTTCTCAAAAAACTTCAAATCTTCCAATGGTCCCCCTTTAGCACTTTTTCGATGAAAAATCTGAATTTTTTCTAGTGAAATCTTAAACTATACGTACTTGTTTAGAATGTCCAGCTGGTCATGCAAAGCATCAGAAAGCCCGTGAGATGTCTAGAAATCGAGCAGAATTGGAAACAAAGTTTGTTTAGCAAAATTGCACCTGATTGTGATGTTTAAATTAGCCTTTGAGGCTTTATTGTAAGAGTTGCACTAAAACGACAGACATTTCCTGATTCATGTGTACTATTTCTACCCCAAAAATGTGTTTGTCATACGTCAAGATTTGCGTGGTTTGATTTTCTCAAAAAAAACTTCAATCTTCCAATGGTCCCCCGCCTCCAATAGTTTCCACTTTTTCGATGATAAATCAGAATATTTTCTAGGGACGGTTTTCACCTATACGTACTTGTTTATAATGTCCAGCTGGTCATGGAAAAGCATTAGAATGGCCCGTGAGACGTCTAGAAGGCGAGATAATTGGAAACAAAGTTTGTCAGCTAATTGCAATGCGCCCTGATTGTGATGTTTAAAATTCCTCTGAGAAATTTAATGTAACAGTTGAACAAAAAGAGAGACATTTCCTGATTCAGTGTATAATCTTACCCAGAAAAGGTGTGTCCCCCTACGTCAAAAATTTACGTAATTGGATTTTTTTTTTTTTTTTTTTTTCCCCCCTCGCAAAAAACGATTAAATCATCCAATCGTCCCCCCCTTTGGCAATTATTCGATGAAAATTTTTTTAGTGAACTCTTAACTATACGTACTTGTTCAGAATGTCCAGCTGGTCATGGAAAAGCATCAGAATAGCCCGTGAGAATTGCGCCCTGATTGTGATGTTTAAATTCCGTCTGGAGAATTTATTGTAAGAGTTTGCACCAAAACTAAAGAACATTTACCTAATCAGTGTATAATTCTACCCCAAAAATTGTGTCATCCGGCAAGATTTGTGAGGTTGGATTTTCTCAAAAACTTCAAATCTTCCAATGGTCCCCCTTTTGTCACTTTTCGATGAAAAATCTGAATTCTTTCTAGTGAAATCTTAACTATACTTACTTGTTTAGAATGTCTAGTTAGTCATAAAAAAGCATCAGAATGGCCCGTAAGACGTCTAGAAAGCGAGAGAATTAGAAACAAAATTTAATAGAAATTGCGTCCTGATTGTGATGTTTCAATTCCCTCTGGAGAATTTATTTGTAAGAGTTGCACAAAACGAAAGACATTTCCTGATTCAGTGTATAATTCTACCCCAGAAAGGTGTGTCATACGTCAAGATTTGCGTGGTTGGATTTTTCGCAAAAAACTTCAAATCTTCCAATGGTCCCCCCTTTGGCACTTATTCGATAAAAATCTGAATTTTTTCTAGTGAAATCTTAACTATACGTACTTGTTTAGAATGTCCAGCTGGTCATGGAAAAGCATCAGAATGGCCCGTGAGACGTCTAGAAAGCGAGAGAATCAGAAACAAAGTTTGTTAGAAATTGCGCCCTGATTGTGATGTTTAAATTCCGTCTGGAGAATTTATTGTAAGAGTTGAACCAAAACGAGAGACATTTCCTGATTCAGTGTATAATTCTTACCCAGAAAAGTGTGTCATACGTCAAAATTTGCGTAATTGGATTTTTCGCAAAAAACTTTAAATCATCCAATCGTCCCCCCTTTGTCACTTTTTCGATGAAAAATCTGAATTTTTTCTAGGGAAATCTTAACTATACGTACTTGTTTAGAATGTCCAGCTGGTCATGGAAAAGCATCAGAATGGCCCGTGAGACGTCTAGAAACCGAGAGAATTAGAAACAAAGTTTGTTTGAAATTGCGCCCTGATTGTGATGTTTAAAATTCCTCTGGAGAATTTATTGTAACAGTTGAACCAAAAAGAGAGACATTTCCTGATTCAGTGTATAATTCTTACCCAGAAAAGTGTGTCATACGTCAAAATTTGCGTAATTGGATTTTTCGCAAAACACTTCAAATCATCCAATCGTCCCGCCCTGTTGTCACTTTTATCGATGAAAAAAATCTGAATTCTTTCTAGTGAAATCTTTAACCAAACGTAACTTGTTTTAATATCCAGCGGTCATAAAAAAGCAATCAGAATGGCCCATGCGAACGTCTAGAAAGCGAGAGAATTAGAAACAAAATTTTAATAGTTATTAGCGTCCCTATCTGTATGTTTTTCAATTCCCTCTGGCGAATTAATTGTGAAAGATTGCACCAAAAAGAAAGACAATTTCCTGATTTTAGTGTAAAATTCTACAACCAGAAAGTGTGTCCATACGTCAAGATTTGCGAGGTTGGATTTTTAACAAAAAACTTCAAATCTTCCAATGGTTTCCCTTTGGCAATTATTCGATAAAAAATCTGAATTTTATCTAGTAAAATCGTTTCTAAAACCCCATAGGGCCCCACTTGTTTATGAAAAGACCAGCGCTGGTCATGGAAAAGCATCAGAATGGCCCGTGAAGACTCTAGAAAAAGCGAGAGAATTAGAAACAAAATTTAGATAGAAATTGCGTCCCTGATTGGTGAGGTTTCAATTCCTACTGGAGAATTTATTGTAATGGTTGCACCAAAACGAAAGACATTTCCTGATTCAGTGTATAATTCTACCCAGAAAAGTGTGTCATACGTCAAGATTTGCGTGGTTGGATTTTTCTCAAAAACTTCAAATCTTCCAATGGTCCCCCCTTTGTCACTTTTTTGATGAAAAATCTGAATTTTTTCTAGTGAAATCTTAACTTTACGTACTTGTTTAGAATGTCCAGCTGGTCATGGAAAAGCATCAGAATGGCCCGTGAGACGTCTAGAAAACGAGAGAATTGGAAACAAAGTTTGTTAGCAGTTGCGCCCTGATTGTGATGTTTAAATTCCGTCTGGAGAATTTATTGTAAGAGTTGCACCAAAACTAAAGGCATTTCCTGATTCAGTGTATAATTCTACCCCAGAAAAGTGTGTCATACGTCAAAATTTGCGTAGTTGGATTTTTCTCAAAAAACTTCAAATTTTCCAATGGTCCCCCTTTGGCAATTATTCGATGAAAAATCTGAATTTTTTCTAGTGAAATCTTAACCATCGCACTTGTTTAGAAAGTCCAGCTAGTCTTAGAAAAGCATCAGAATAGCCCATGAGACGTCTAGAAAGCGAGAGAATTAGAAACAAAGTTTGTTATAAATAGCGCCCAGATTGTGACGTTTAAATTCCATCTGGAAAAATTTATTGTAAGAGTTGCACTAAAACGAAAGACATTACCTGATTCAGTGTATAATTCTACCCCAGAAAGGTGTGTCATACGTCAAGATTTCCGTGGTTGTAATTTTCGCAAAAAAACTTCAAATCTTCCAATGGTTCCTCCTTTGGCAATTTTTCGATGAAAAATCTGAATTCTTTCTAGTGAAATCTTAACTATACGTACTTGTTTAGAATGTCTAGTTAGTCATAAAAAAGCATCAGAATGGCCCGTGAGACGTCTAGAAAGCGAGAGAATTAGAAACAAAATTTAATAGAAATTGCGTCCTGATTGTGATGTTTCAATTCCCTCTGGAGAATTTATTGTAAGAGTTGCACCAAAACGAAAGACATTTCCTGATTCAGTGTATAATTCTACCCCAGAAAAGTGTGTCATACGTCAAGATTTGCGTGGTTGGATTTTTAGCAAAAAACTTCAAATCTTCCAATGGTCCCCCCTTTGTCACTTTTTCGATAAAAAATCTGAATTATTTCTAGTGAAATCTTAACCATGGCACTTGTTTAGAAAGACCAGCTGGTCATGGAAAAGCATCAGAATGGCCCAGTGAGACGTCTAGAAAGCGAGAGAATTAGAAACAAAGTTTGTTAGAAATTGCGCCCTGATTGTGATGTTTAAATTCCGTCTGGAGAATTTATTGTAAGAGTTGCACCAAAACGAAAGACATTTCCTGATTCAGTGTATAATTCTACCCCAGAAAAGTGTGTCATACGTCAAGATTTGCGAGGTTGGATTTTTCGCAAAAACTTTAAATCATCCAATATCCCCTTTGTCACTTTTTCGATGAAAAACTTGAATTTCTTTCTAGTGAAATCTTAACTCTACGTACTTCTGTTTAGAATGTCCAAGCTAGGTCATAAAAAAGCATCAGAATGGCCCGTGAGACGTCTAGAAAGCCGAGAGGCAATTAGAAACAAATTTAATAGAAAATGCGTCCTGATTGTGATGTTTCAATTCCCTCTGGAAGAATTAATTGTAATGAGTCTGCACACAACGAACGAACATTTCCTGATTCAGTGTATAATCTACCCCAGAAAAGTGTGTCATACGTCAAGATTTGCCGAGGTTGGATTTTTCACGAAAAACTTCAAATCCATCCAATGGTACCTTTTGCCACTAATTCGATAAAAGTCTAATTTTATCTAGAGAAAATCTAACCATACGTACTTGTTAGAATGACCAGACTGGGTCATTGGAAAAGCATCAGAATTGGCACGTGAGACCTCCGTCTAGAAAGCGAGAGAATTAGAAACAACAGTTTGTTAGAAGTTGCGCCTGATTGTGATGTTTCAAATCCGTCTGGATGAATTTATTGTAAGAGTTGCACCAAAACGAGAGACATTTCCTGATTCAGTGTATAATTCTTACCCAGAAAAGTGTGTCATACGTCAAGATTTGCGTGGTTGGATTTTTCGCAAAAAACTTCAAATCTTCCAGTGGTCCCCCCTTTGGCAATTATTCGATGAAAATCTGAATTTTTTCTAGTGAAATCTTAACCATACGCACTTGTTTAGAAAGTCCAGCTGGTCATGGAAAAGCATCAGAATAGCCCGTGAGACGTCTAGAAAGCGAGATAATTAGAAACAAAGTTTGTTAGCAATTGCGCCCTGATTGTGACGTTTAAATTCCTCATGGAGAATTTATTGTAAGAGTTGCACCAAAACTAAAGACATTTCCTGATTCAGTGTATAATTCTACCCCAGAAAAGTGTGTCATACGTCAAGATTTGCGAGGTTGGATTTTTCTCAAAAAACTTCAAATCTTCCAATGGTTCCCCTTTTGTCAATTATTCGATGAAAAATCTGAATTTTATCTAGTGAAATCTTAACCATCGCACTTGTTTAGAAAGACCAGCTGGTCATGGAAAAGCATCAGAATTGCACGTGAGACGTCTAGAAAGCGAGAGAATCAGAAACAAAGTTTGTTAGAAATTGCGCCCTGATTGTGATGTTAGAATTCCATCTGGATAATTTATTGTAAGAGTTGCACCAAAACGAAAGACATTTCCTGATTCAGTGTATAATTCTACCCCAGAAAAGTGTGTCATACGTCAAGATTTGCGTGGTTGGATTTTTCGCAAAAAAACTTCAAATCTTCCAATGGTCCCCCCTTTTGGCACTTTTTCGATGAAAAATCTGAATTATTTCTAGTGAAATCTTAACTATACGTACTTGTTTAGAATGTCCAGCTGGTCATGGAAAAAAAATCAGAATGGCCCGTGAGACGTCTAGAAAAGTGAGAGAATTGGAAACAAAATTTAATAGCAATTGCGTTCTGATTGTGATGATTCAATTCCCTCTGGAGAATTTATTTGTAATGGTTGCACCAAAACGAAAAGACATTTCTGATTCAGTGTATAATTTACCCCCAGAAAAGTGTTGTCATACGTCCAAGATTTGCGTGGTTGGATTTTTCGCAAAAAACTTCAAATCTTCCAATGGTCCCCCCTTTGTCACTTTTTCGATGAAAAATCTGAATTCTTTCTAGTGAAATCTTAACTATACGTACTTGTTTAGAATGTCCAGCTAGTCATAAAAAAGCATCAGAATGGCCCGTGAGACGTCTAGAAAGTGAGAGAATTAGAAACAAAATTTAATAGTTATTGCGTCCTGATTGTGATGTTTCAATTCCCTCTGGAGAATTTATTGTAAGAATTGCACCAAAACGAAAGACATTTCCTGATTCAGTGTATAATTCTACCCCAGAAAAGGTTGTCATACGTGAAGATTTGCGTGGTTGGAGTTTTTTCAAAAAAATTAAATCACCAAATCTTACCTTTGGCACTTTTTCGATAAGAAATCAAATTTTTTTCTAGTGAAATCTTAACTTTACGTACTGTTTAGAATGTCCAGCTGGTCATGGAAAAGCATCAGAATGGCCCGTGAGACGTCTAGAAAACGAGAGAATCAGAAACAAAGTTTGTTAGCAGTTGCGCCCTGATTGTGATGTTTAAATTCCGTCTGGAGAATTTATTGTAAGAGTTGCACCAAAACTAAAGGCATTTCCTGATTCAGTGTATAATTCTACCCCAGAAAAGTGTGTCATACGTCAAAATTTGCGTAGTTGGATTTTTCTCAAAAAACTTCAAATTTTCCAATGGTCCCCCTTTGGCAATTTTGCGATAAAAAATCTGAATTTTTTTCTAGTGAAATCTTAAACCATCGCACTTGTTTAGAAAGTCAGCTAGTCTTAGAAAAGCAA